>JALPQI010004561.1:0-97205 GCA_025490895.1 Thaumatotibia leucotreta
GTGGTGTGACGTCACTCAAACCGAAAACAAGGGGGTGTCACTCCGCGATTCCGTCGCGCGGGCACAAGTACATGCAGAGCGCCCCGTCGCCGTGGTCTATTCAATGGTTAGCGCGCGCTGTCTCGGAACGCACGTTTAAATTTACAACGCTGGCTCGTCACGTATATCGCTTGCAAATATTAGGATTATTTTATACATGTGCATCTAATGAAAACGCCGAAAATATACTGCATAACAGCATGTTGCCATAATAATAATATTAATTTTCATGACGCGTTTTTCGCCGATGCGTTTGAGAGATACTAAAAAGTAAGGAACATAATAATATAGTTATTACCTACATTTGTAGTAAATTGAATTCTCAAAAACTCGAGTCAATTACAGGCAAAACGGTCTATTTTCGGACAAATATGTCAGTAAAAAAGCGGCACATTTAAATAATGTAAAAAACTTCGTTCTCACATACTATTATTGAATTTCGCGCCTTTTGTCCTAACATATTATTTGGTTGTCTGACTTTATTCCCATAATATCAAATAGGTACATATAAGAGAAAATGCCGTGTTACGTCTGCCTTACGATTGTGATTAAACCATTACTTATTTATGCTGCTTTTGTAATTAACGCGTAGGTACCTAACGTAATTCTTTCTTTTTAAATGCATTAAACAGATATATGAATTTCTGCACACCTCACATACTGTCTACATAATTTATTTTTAGAATGTTCGTGTTATTATCAGGATTATTCGGATGGCCTAAAGTTAGCAAAGTCGTGTTGCTATCTCACTCACACCTCAAACAATGCCGCCCGGACACGCGCGGCCGAAGCACAAAGAAGGTGCCGCTAAAGTTGAGACAAATATTTTTGAATCACGTGTATGAAATGCGCGTAGATAAATTCTATTATCACGCATGAACTAAATTGTTCAATTAGCTATCAAGACGAATGCTATTAACGCCGTAGATATCATTGCAGTAATGTATTTGTCAGACGCCTCATAGCGCTGTTCGTTATTTTATTAGTTTTCAATAATTGACGGCCCTGTTTTCGACGGCGTGCGGCTTATAAGCGACCTTTCCGCCACGCAATACGGCCCATTTTAGCTGTTCGCGTCGCCTCGCGCGTCGTTTTGTTTGGTAATAATAATTGTGTAGGCACATAAAAAGCCGGCATTTGTGAACATCAAAGCAGTGAAGCTTCTGTACTTTATATATTCTGTGCCGAAAACAAACATTTGACATGTCACTTATGTCATATCAATGTCACAGCAAAGCTACAGGCCTACATGCCCATGGCGAATTTCACTCGTATAAGATTCAACATGAAGTTAGTTTAAGATCCTACGACGTCACATCATGGCCGACACCGTTTTCAGAGTACGAAATTTAAAAAAAATTAAACAATTTTTCAATAAAAAATATGTATTTAATACACCGTAATCGAAAAATATTGATCTTTTCAATAAATACTACAAAAAATAATAATTTTTTGCACTAAATTTGATATGAGTCAAGTAGCCTATTCAGTCTGTAATCAAATAAATATGGTTATTTAAATATTTTGAATTATCCCAGTAATTAAAAGGGTATTCTAAGAGCATTATCTCGTGGGATCTATTAACGACCCTCCGTGTCCCATAATGAAGGTGCGGAGGAAGACGAGGAGAAGGGAGACAAGAAGACGGTGCGCCAGATCCTGTCGCAGCTGCTGTCTAACAAGGATAGCGCTAACCAGGTAATATTGCCCGGTATTCGTCAGCCTCCGTAGCTTAGTTGGTAGTGACCCTGCCTACGAAGCTGGAGGTTCCAGGTTCAAATGGCAGGCAGGCGAGGGCATTATATGTGCATTTATTTATCACAAATATTTGTTCCTTGATCGTGGCTGTCTATGTATCTATATGTATAATATCTATGATACACGACGATATATATCGTCAGTAATCTGAGTTTTTTAAATTAAGAACGCTGCGTATCCTCAATCAATTCAGAAACACGAGCTGATTCGATCTCGATAAAAAAAAATCAATAATGTCTTTTTCGCGATTTCAGGTTTGGTCCCATACTATACTATAAGTGATCCGTTTTGAATTAGCCAAGTCCTGATCTAGGAGAACCAGGTTCTCGAGATTAAACAAAAAACGTTCATAGACCTACACAGATAAAAAAATGCAGTAATTTTCTTATGATTGCGAGTTTATTATGTCACAAGACGGATCCCTCTATTTAGGACAAGAAAAGCATTATAATTGTTAACATTTTGACCGGTTGACGGCAAAGCGATATGCCAAGGTCCAGACGCCTCGCATTCACGATTATTTATGCGAAATTGAATTTCACTATTTACCGCGTAAGTCACTATTGTATCGGAGACGTTGACGGCTATAGCTGTCGTTGGCGTCCGTGGCAAGACATTCCGGCGTCGCCTATACCCGACTGTGGCTGTCAAAAGGTTAAGCCGAAATCATGACATCTGCGACCATATATAACATGGATGTCTAACGCCAGCTCAAAAATGCCCCCAAAATCAATTGTTAAATTGTGCCAAGAGGGCCAGGACGTAGAGCTTTTCTTAACACCGCGCATATTTTGGCGCAATATTTTTGACAAATGTCTATAGGATATAGCAAATCAAAACTTTCATGGACCAATAACAACTATTTTTAAAAAGCGGCTTAAGTTTTTATAGGTTTACATTGAAATTAACTGCCGTGATGCATTGAAGAGGGTGTGACACTTGTCAACTAAAATTCAGGGCCGTTTTTGAAAGGAAATTTAGTATGACGTGCGGTTTCCATGTTTTATTTATTCGTAGCATGACATTTATCTGTTGTTGTAGAACGGCATAATAATCTCCCACGGGCTCGTCCCAGTGATGGTACACGTGGGCGAGGTGGGGTCCATCATCGCCGCCTCTCTCGCCTCCGTCACCTACCACCGCTCGCTGCGACAGAGACACAGGTACCATCACCCACTGTTAGGGAATTTTTGGCTTTTATACAACATATGACGTTTTCCATTCATTCCATCACTCAACGGATATCCATCAAGTCAAAATATATCATTCGGCCACTGATCGGCTCAAAAAAATTATTTTGCTAACTTTTCAATGGCAGAGACACTGTATCGCGTAATTTATTTCTTCGCGCGTTTTCATTGCTCCTCCGTCTAATTTCAAAGACTAAAGTAACTGACATGATACATTCTAATAAGAAAATCAAAATCAAGAAGAAAGCAGGGTTCCACGAGGGATCTCTCACAAGTAACAATTTACCAAACTGACAAGTTACTGTCGATTTCCTCCCTTTCCTCTTAGTTTTCATTCTGTTCCTAACACCCACAATGTCTAGCTGTCAATTTGTAGACCTTATCCTTTATTATGCCTTTTGTAATAAGGCCTACCGATACGATTAATATAATAAGCAGTAGGTCTACCGATGTACAGTTACGAGTGTTGTTGTTTGAAGCAAACCTATTCACTTGTATTTAATTTAATTGTATCTTTTATTTCAGGTTTAAACCCATTTCCATAATTACTGTAAATTTAACTTGATTTTTTTTACATCTGCAACGGTTTTTTACATTGTTTAATTCAATATTTTGTTAAAATATCTAGAATCGTTGCCATGTCACCGTTATCGTCGGTAATAAATAACGGATTAGATCGTAGTCGTCGGATCGACATAGAAAATTAATATCAAAATTATATTTCTAGCAGTGTTTTTTCACATACAATTCCTACTTACTAATATTTAAAAACATGTTAATGATGATATAGATTTGTTTCTAAGTATAATACGTTGATCTATGCAGCACGCAGACAGAGGCCGAAGAAGTGGACTCAAGCACCGGAAAAGACCGCGTCGATGGCGATAAGAGCAAATCTAAGAGCAACGACCACATTGAGGTTCTACTTAAGGTATTGACTGTTCCAACTAGGGCTGCCAACTGTCCCGCTATATGCGGGACGTCCCGTTTCTGGGGCCCCAAAGTATGGGTCCCGCAAAGGGTTCGCGCGGGACGCCAGTTGTCCCGTTTTTCAGGGAATACTAAACTGGAAGTACTAAAATAATAATATGAACACGTACCTAAATGAATGCAATTTAAGATTGTGTCATGTTATTATGAATGTACCGCGACTAGCGTTGAAAATGTCGGAAAAAAACAAAATGTTTTTTTCGAGAATGTATGAAAACTTCGTTTCTTTCCGTTCTTTTCGGATTTTTTCAGAAACAATCAATGTTACTGTCACTGTCACTCCCTGCCATCTGTTTCAATTGACTTTTCCTCTGTGACATCGCGTTCTCCTAGTATAAGTGACCATTAGACCTAATTTACATTGGTTTAGAGTTGAAAATTAAAGTGGAAAATATCATTGTTTTTTTCGGAAAAATCAGGAAAAAAACGAGCTGTTTGGAAAGAAACTGGATTTAATCCGGAAATTTTCAACGCTAACCGCGACACTGTGCACTGAACGTGTATAACTGCCAAAATATGAATGATTGCGATTGGTGTATTAGGTGCATCTAAATTTAACCGATCTGAAATAAAGCATTGTTTTTTAATGTTATTGTCATTCCCGTCCCGCATGTCATTCCTAGTTCCAACCTTCCTATTTCTCATTTTACTACTTATATTCAATAACTTGTACTACCGTTAATAGCAACAACTTACGCCAATTAACATAATTTAACGGTATCACTAATTCAAAACACTTAAAATCTTCTTTTGTGTTATAAACTGTATGGTGTACCCCAAGGAACTGTATTAGGACCACGATTGTTCCTGAACGAAATTTTTAATGGTTTGCATATAACGGAAGATTATAATTGTTCTGACACAGTTTAAATGAAGATAAAAGTGATATAAATTGATAAGATATACTATGTGGTGTCCTTAAGGAAGCGTACTAAGACCACAATTGTTCCTGAATGGTATTATTGATTTTTTAAATATAGCGGAAAATTATAATTCTTCTGATATTCATTGCAAGTCGTTTCACAGTTCAAATTTAAATAAAAGTGATATTAATTGGTTGAATAAACTATACGGTGTACCTCAAGGAAGCGTATTAGGACCACTATTGTTCCTATATAGCATTTTTGATGTTTTTAATAAAACGACAGATTGTAACAGTTCCGGCAGTCACTGCTACCCATTTTATAGTTCAAATGAAGATAAAAATGATATAAATGCTTCGTCAGGACGGGTTGCTGTGCAGCATATACTTCGCGCCGCAGTTCCACCGCCTGCGGCACGCTATACTCGCGTCGCTCGACGACCTCGACCAGCCGCGGACCGAGGACGCAAGGTGCTGCGACGATCTTAAGGATAAAGGTACTGTACTATATCTACCCTATATCTACCCTCATTCCGTTCACGTCGCAAGTTAGGGTCTTTAACTCTCAAAATAGTAGATTACATGCCAAGGCCATTTAAGTGGGAAATGTCTCGGACGACGTGTAATGTGATCCGAGGCTTTCCCATTTAACGACCGAGGTGTGTATACTATTTTTCTGCTCAACGGAGCCGGCAGGCGGCAACTTAGTTTAGCGCAGCGGCCGGCAATGTGCTGTTTGCCGACCGGAGGGCAGAAAATGAAGGGTCCACGCAAAGAACATGTCTAGTCGATTCAAATTACAGAAGGAAAAACCACCTTACTTTTAACAGAATAAGGTGTTCACACCGATTTTTTTTATATTTTTCAATCTTGGTTATTTGAAATAAGCACTATTATTTACGAGTGGCACTTCCATCGCCTCTTAAATCACTAAGTATACGGTGGATTATGACTACAATTCATTTAAATATTTTAAATAATTTTTCTAGCGTCATGACTACTATGTAAAAACACGACACAAAAAAAATCAAAATCACGAAATTTTCATAAATTTGGACATAATTAATTATTGGTTGGTTTTAGCAATATGGTGTATAATGCAAAATATGAAGCTAACAGATAAGCCTTTAATTTTGTTCAAGAGAGTAATTAGATATATTTAATAGTTCTCGAGATATACTTGATTTTGTAAAACTTGAGATCCACCATCTTTGATTGGCCCCCATTTTTGTTAGGTAGCACTTATAAATGGCAATCTTGCATTTTTGACATTTTTATAAGCTTACCTAACAGCCGTGATAAGGAAAATTTGTACCTCCTAATTTTAACCATACCTGTCATACAACGGAAATCTTGAAATAGCCCGTATGCCTATTAGCTACCACTTTGAGATGTCTATCATACTTTTTTAACATCCTTATGAATATGTCTAACTACTGTAAAAAGGACACTTGGTACCCCCAAATTATACCGTTTTCTAATTTCAGGCCGACTAGCCCACGGACTAAATGTACCGGAAGTAACCTGCTTTTGACAAGTGACAAAACATCTTGGCATTTCATAGTAAAAAAAAGAACTATAGTCAAAATCCCCGGGTAACAGATTACCTCAATCAGTTAAAACAGTTTTTTTTATGTTGTAGATTCCTTTGACTTATTTGTGTGTACTGTGATATTAACTTCCGATTTTTTATTTTATTGCAAGTTTGAGAAAAGCACTATACAAACCCCGATGCAGTGGAGTTCGTCTAGTACAAAACAATTTTTACAAATTTTTGAATATTTTAAAATGATCACATTATGCTAATGATAAATTGTATGACCGTTAGTCATGGTTAATGTACTACATTTCAAGAGACACAACAATCTGAAGTACGCTTTTGTTGGTTAATAAATCGATTTTAACAAATCAGTGTCTAATATTAGTGTGTATATTTTCGTTCACCACCGTAATTCCGCGCTTATAAGCTTGACGCAAAATTCGCAGTGCATCAGGCCCCTATACCACAAAACTTTACAAGCGTACAATTCTACAAAATTGTCAACTTTCCCATACAAAAAGTTGACAATTTTGTAGAATTGTACGCTTGTAAAGTTTTGTGGTATAGGGCACAGGTGTACCATGTCGTCTTTAATATTAATGGCGTTCTTTACATTCATTGATTATTTTATTTACAAAAATAAAAATTGTGGAAAAAATTAAAAAAAAATACCTCTCGTAAAATAGCTTTTTTTTATTCTTTTATTATGTCCAAATATTTTATACTCAAAGAAACTACTTTAGTACTACTATTGAATAGTGAAGGTTTTGTCTCTAAACCTTTTCCCCCGGATGAACGGGATAATCTCGAAAAACTGTCTAACTGTACGAGAATATATGCATCGGGGCTTGTACTTGCTTCGCCTGGAAACCTAACTTAATTTCTTAATATTCGTACGCAGCCTGCTAAAATTATTTTCCTGGCGTCTGCAATGTACAATTGTTGCAGACAAGCCCCTGTGCGACATAGAGGAGGGCTTCATCCGCTCGCTGGCGCACTGCGTGCCGTGGGCCGCCAAGGGGGGCAAGTCGGGCTCCACCTTCTGCAAGACCAAAGGTATATCCAAAACCTGTATGATTGTTCGTAACTAAAGCTTGTTCACGAAATAAAGTAGCCATCGTAGAATCAGTCTCCACTGTTACACGATAGTTCTATGTAGTTAAAACAGCCATGGGACTGTAAATGTATTTTTCTGTTCTATGTTGAACAATCCATAATCCAAAAGCATTCGCTTAGAAGTCGTCAAAATCAAAATATCTTCAATTGCTTAATGCAAAAGTTAACGCCCAAAAAAGTGCCATCTTCAGAGACAAACTCAACAATGTTTGGCTTGAAATCGATAAAAAAAATTATGGACACGAGATTCCCCGTTTATTATAGTATCGATATTACAATTAAGTTAAGCCCCATTGGGAAAGTAAATGATCCAAAATGGTCAAATAAGAAGAAACACAACTCAAATGTTTAAATAAAAGTCCAAAAATATGGAGCAATTGATATAAATATCAACCACAGCATCCGAGAAGAAAGGCGAAGAGCCGTTTTTTTTAATAGCATCCTTGTAAAAGTATGGTTTCCTTTGAAAAAATTGAACTATATGGCAGTGGCTACTTTATTTCGAGAACAAGCCTTAGTATCCAGTAAGGAATAAATAATACTCTTATGAAACCATGAGTTATCCGCTCTGCTTTACCGACACCTATACCATATTATCGAATAAAACAATACCATTCCGCAGACGACCGTTACGTGCTAAAGGAAATGACCAAACCGGAATGGCAGCAGTTTCTGCTGTTCGCGCCGCACTACTTCAACTACGTGGCCGGCTGCCGCAGTCAGCAACTACCCAGTTTGTTGGGTGAGTTGTTACACCAAGCCTAGATACACCCCGCAGCTGTGATGGAGGAACAAGCCGGAATGGCAGTTCCTTCTGTTCGCGCCGCACTACTTCAACTACGTGGCCGGCTGCCGCAGCCAGCAATTACCCAGTTTGTTGGGTGAGTTGTTACACCAAGCCTAGATACACCCCGCAGCTGTGATGGAGGAACAAGCCGAAATGGCAGCAGTTCCTTCTGTTCGCGCCACACTACTTCAACTACGTGGCCGGCTGCCGCAGCCAGCAATTACCCAGTTTGTTGGGTGAGTTATTACACCAAGCCTAGATACACCCCGCAGCTGTGATGGAGGAACAAGCCGGAATGGCAGCAGTTCCTTCTGTTCGCGCCGCACTACTTCAACTACGTGGCCGGCTGCCGCACCCAGCAACTACCCAGTTTGTTGGGTGAGTTGTTACACCAAGCCTAGATACATCACGCAGCTGTGATGGAGGAACAAGCCGGAATGGCAGCAGTCTGCTGTTCGCGCCGCACTACTTCAACTACGTGGCCGGCTGCCGCAGCCAGCAACTACCCAGTTTGTTGGGTGAGTTATTACACCAAGCCTAGATACACCCCGCAGCTGTGATGGAGGAACAAGCCGGAATGGCAGCAGTTCCTTCTGTTCGCGCCGCACTACTTCAACTACGTGGCCGGCTGCCGCAGCCAGCAATTACCCAGTTTGTTGGGTGAGTTATTACACCAAGCCTAGATACAACTGCAAGTTATTGCTGCCAGTAACAAAGCTGTATGCGAAATTTTTTTGGGAACATTGGGAGATATTTTATAGAAATTTCAATGCAGTTACAGTTTTGCACTTCGCTGCCAAGTATATTGCTTTTAGTATTTGCATATAAATTTCAGCTAAACAATTGTTGTCTTACGATAGAAATCTGTTAAAATAATATATTTGAATAAGTATAAGAATTGGTGACCGCATTTATATAGAGTAATCGTGTGTGGCCGCCGCGCCGTAGCCATAGACTTCAAGTTAACATGTAATTCCCGTGCGTTTATTCCAAAATAATATTATTATCATTATTGTAGTTATGTTAAGAGATTTTATACGGTTATTGTATGTACAAATGTGATTTTAACAAAGTTTACCTATTATAAGTACTTACTAACCCCGCAGCTGTAATGGAGGAACAAGCCGGAGTGGCAGCAGTTCCTGACTCACGGAGTCTGATTAGCCTACTGTCTTGAAAGAGACTTGTACTTTATTGCCACGTTAAGAATAAGAAGAATAAAGAATAAGAATAAAAATGTTTCAATAAGACTCTTATCAGATGATTTAACGTTCGGTGCAACTATGCTTTGGCTAGAGAGCCCAAGGCCTCCATTTTTTTATGTACAGTCAATTGATGAAGAACGTACGGCCCATAACTTCAAAGTTAGGGGTCGGGGGTGGCGGGGAGTGGTATATTTGAGGTCAGGACACACAGTTCTATCATGCAACGACATTAACTCATAGGCCGATATGTTCGACCCATCAAAGTGCAGTATCTGTTGCACAAGTTGCAGCGGGACACCTACAGCTGCACATCGGTCCGATGCACATTCCATGCACATGTAGCCTAGCGGACCGACGGTAAACCTAAGCTCACAGTCATGTTCATACAAGAGGCGGGATACCTATTAGACGCGCTCTCGCGTCAGCTTACTCTACGTAAATAATACAAAGAAATGTTTAATCACAACTTTTTATTAAAAAAGTAAAAAATCATCCAGCACACTGCAATAATCAATATTTCTAAAGTCCTCCATCTAAACAGAACGTAGACGGACGTCCAAAGAACGGCAAGAGACGGTAGAGTCACCAGTACATGTTGGGGTCAGGGCCGCTCAGGAATCCAATTCGGGTTCCAATCAGCCCTGCCTTCTTGACAATATGGTGTTCCTCGCCCTCAGCCTCGATGGACCGGCGGGACCTGGTCGGATCGGTCATCTGTGAATAGAAAAATTAACATTAATATCATCGAAGCTTACAAGACGCTTGGAGGCTTGGGGCACACGACAAACTCTTGGCTTAGAAAGTGCAACGCTAATAAGATTATACTCACAGTTCTGGGATGTTGAGGCTCCTCCATCTGAGACTGCGGCCTTGCCTGCGCCAGAAGGAGGCAAGCCATGAGAACCAGCATACTCTTCATATTTCCCTTGATCTGCTAGCTACGAATGAAAAAAAATAAAACATTAAACTCAGTTACAACAGAGGCGCTCTATCCCTAGAAAGAACGCACACGAAAAGTATAACAATGCAAAAAATAATTCATATTAATGTTGGATACTTACATGGAGTACTGAGGTAGATGTTGGTTTGCTCGGACAAAGTCTTGCTCTGGAATAAGCACTTGTTCACAGGGACGCTCTTGATTAGCTTATGAATATCATACCGGGTTTAAGGACTTTATATAGTCGCCGGCCGATAAGACCGGCCATACAAAGGAACAATTACATGACAACCCAATGACGCAATTCAGGGAAAATTGATTACCTATTATCCAGAAATAATGTTAATAAATAAATGCTCATATATGTGTCAGAAGGACAGCCGAGAAACGGGGGGAAATATTTAATTGCTAGCTACTGATCGTATCTACTTACAAAGGTGTATACTATGCATGGACGCACATAATTAAACACAAGGTAAATTACAATCTTTTATTATACTGGTTCACAAATGATAAACCTCTGTCGTGAGAAGAACCAGCAAGAAACTCAGACGGTCTTACATTTTCCAAACTTTAAATAATCACAACAAGTACACACTTAAAACAAGACTATTTACAACACTATAAACTATACTGATAGAAAACGACTGGAGAGTTATAAGCTTGCGTCCATGCATCATTTACTCAACCCTGGAATGCTTTATTCCAACTCTAAATCAAGAATGAATCCCTGAATACTGCGCTAGTGACCTTTTATACCGTCAACTCCAAACTACCTGCTTCCTAGGCGGGTAGATACCAACATGACATTTAATGTCTACCTACATGGACCAAGCAAAGAACATCTCAAGCAAAACATTGCTTATCGTTTTCTAGATTTTATAACTCGTTAACAAATTAAATGTAAACATTGCAAATAAGACTATTCAGACGTTCGATGACTCGACATGTCGTACACGTCTGCGCCAACTGAAGCATGTCTCCGACACGGCCATACTGACAAGACAAGCGTCCTCGCTTGTATCTGAAACAAACACGTACACCAGTAGTCTTTGTTACCACTCGGACACTCCTGACCAAATTATCTGTCTACGTAAAATCATCTCAACTCAAGAAAAATAATTTTAATCTTTGCAACTGAATTTAGGATCACTTATGGTCAATTAATTACCACCAATTTAAATTCAAGAGCAAACAAGTACCATCTGGCTTTCCTAGCCACATTTTACGTAAAACATTACAGAAAACTTTCGGAGGAATATAATGTCATTCGTGGCCTATTGGTTATCACATAACCACATACATTACGCGCATCCCTAAGGAATCGCCGATTCAACCCTATGACACTACGGTCTCTAAAACTCGACCTCCGCCAGAGCCTGCCGCGCACTGTGTACCCACGGACTACTCACAGGCAGACGCATCGGGCTACGGCTACGATCAAGCCTCTGGTACGGTCGACCCATTCTGACCTCAATACATAATGGGATAGAAATGACTACTGTTAAATTTTACGAAATCAAATTGGAAACAATTTTACACACGACCATTTCACACTCCTCTTCTATAACCTGTTAGAGGATCGTAGGAACATCTTACAATCGTCCACATGATTCTATACACATCCACCACTTTAGCAAGGTACGCAGGTAAACCACCGACAGTTATCAGAAATATTGTAAGCAAACTCATCGTCCACGACCTCAGCAATGTACACAGAAAAACAATCTAGTCATCAACATGTCACAAAACACCCGCTATCCGAGTAAAGTACACGGACACATCTATAACCTTCAGCGCGGTCACTGACTGACCTAAGTTTAACTGACTGACCTGATTAAAGTTTGCAAGAATACTCTCAACAACATTGTTGGTAAACTCATCATCCACGACCTTAGCAAGGTACGCAGGAATACCATCTACAGTCACCATTAATACTGTAGGAACACTTCATCTACGACCTCAGCGAGGTACGCAGGAATACCATCTACAGTCACCATAATACTGTAGGCACACTTCATCCACGACCTCAGCTAGGTACGCAGGAACACTGTCTACAATCATCACATGATTATACGGAAACCATCCACAGTCACCAAACTGACTGTGGGCATACTCTGAAGCCAACTAATTACTTTGCCCAACATACGATTTACAACATTCGTCATCACGTTTGGGATTTTGATAAGACAATGGAAAAAATCATGCCAGTCTTTAGGCAATTAACACCCCGGCTCATTTTTACCCCCAGAACGTAACGGTATACCAAAAATTCACATCTATCATCACGTCATCAAATATCACTCAGTTACATTTCTTGAAAACCAAGTTCAGTTTTACCAATTAAAAGTCAAAATGATTTAAACTAAAGAGTCAATCCCTTGACTCAAACAAAAACGTAAGTTACTCAACCAGGTTACACCATAACCATGCACCTGATTTAATTTCTGTCCATGGGCTTGTTAGGATCCAGTAACCCATCAGAAGTTAACCATTTCAGCCGCGTAAGTGCTACTCCTCGCAAAGAGTATACTGCACTTAAAAAGCAGTCCACGTGCACCTTTTTAGGGTTCCGTAGCCAAAATGGCAAAAACGGAACCCTTATAGATTCGTCATGTCCGTCTGTCCGTCTGTCCGTCTGTCACAGCCAATTTACTCGGAAACTATAAATGCTACAGTAACGAAATTTGGTAAGGATATGTGTTGTATGAACCGCTACAGGAATGTGATACTAAATTGTAAAAAAAACCATTGGGGTGGGGGCCCTCCATACATGTAACTGAGGGATAGAATTTTTTTTTTAGTTGTACATAAGCGTGTGGGGTATTAATAGAAAGGTATTTGAAAATGATATGAAGGTTTATACATCACATTTTTATTTAAGCAAATCGTTTTCGAGATATCAGGTCTAAAAGTCTGAAAAATGTGTCCCCCCCCCCTCTATTTTTTAAACTACGCGATATAAAATTCTGAAAAAAATATATGTTATACACATTAATAAACTCTATCAACGATTTTTGGTTTGATAAAATTATCCCCTATAGTTTTTGAGGTAGGTTGATTTAACTGTATTTTTTTAATAATAAATTGATAATGGTACGGAACCCTTTGCGCGCGAGTCCGACTCGCACTTGGCCGGTTTTTATTACATGCTCCGGAACCTCCGATGCGATTATTAGATCACGCTCAATCCATCGAACTTGCTCTCAGTCCATTGAAAGCTCAAATGACATAAGAACTCACTAAATTTAACAATTACCCTTTCCGCATTTAAAGTAGTTAATAGAAAATTAAATGCCGTAATTCAGTATCATATTTTCTTTAGGTACTTATTTAATCAACTAAGGGAATTAAAATCAACTTCATTAACATTTGAAACAGACTAGTAAGTCTATCTATGTACTTACTACTTTACTAGCTAGTAACCGACATAGTTCTACAATAGTAAAAATGAAACACTTCACTTCAACAAAAACAACAAATGGGTTGCAGTACTCACAGCAGTTACAATACTCCAGATGCTACACCGAGCAATAGAGTCTTAACAACCACCTCCATGGCTGTCGGACAATCAAAACGCATTGACCACTTACACCATTAAACCAAACGCACGCCACTCACAGTCGTGGCCGCACTGAGACGGAAAAATAGATCCGATTTTACACCTACGACTACGAATGATAAATGGTGTATGTAGTCCGAGAAAACTGAACCCAACAAAAATGTAAATAGTTTCATTCCACGATTGCAAACTATACGATTGCAACTATAATGACTAATTCTAGTACCCACCATTTTAATTGAACTAAGGTAGTCAAACTGAAACTATTGACGGTCCAAATAATAAGAAATGATTATCATCATCATCACCATAACCACCATCATCATCACAATAACCATCATCATCATCTTAATAACTATCATCAACATCATAACCACCATCATGATAATAACAACCATCATCATCATAACCACCATCATCATCATAACCACCATCTTCATCATAACTACCATCATCATCACCACCATCATCATCATCATCATCATCATCATCATCATCATCATCATCATCATCATCATCATCATCATCACCATCATCATCATCATCATCATCATCCTATATCAGAAATTGTTAAAATACATCTCAATGCGTTTAATAAAATTTTTATAAAGTCTTTAATAAACTTGCGTAACCTTACGTTATCGCTGTCTAATTTAGTTTTAATGTTGCATTTCTTGCTCAAGTTTTAACTCTATAGAATCGAAAGGGTAGAAGCCCTCGATGACTCAACAACATTAGCTCAGGGCTCAAATAGCTCAACAAAATGTGAACTCCTCACCGGATTGACAACGTGTCTACACCACGCGCTGCACCACGTGTTCACGGTAGGCAGCAGCGACACCAGCCATCAGCCTCTGCCGCGCCGTGGGGACATGATGACAGCAATAACTTGCAGGTCGGCAGCTCGCTCCAATTCACCATGTTGAACTGTAATCATCAAATTGTACGGTATCAGTTTTATCACAGAGATAATTTGCATGCGAGCTCTCAACTTTACCTGATCACAAAAATAAAAAGTTGAGGTTAGGGTATTGGTATCCTTTGGTAACTTTGTATAAAAATAATAATGGGCTTCACTTTACTACAACCAAGTTAATCACGCAAAGATTAAAGCGTTTTTGTAAACACAAAAACTTCACGCTAAAAATAGAAATGTCAAACTGTTATTTCTTTAAATTAATGCTTCGAATTTTGCATTAAAACAATTGGAACGAAACCTGTCCTTGTACATCCGTTGCTCCAAAAGCAACTCCCGAAGAGCTGGAGTCTTTATTCTCCTTCATTTCCTGGACGTTTCACAAGAAATTGTGGTAGTTTCATCGCAACAGCATAGTCGTCATGAACGGAACTTCTGGCTACTATGAACGTGTTGTTCTTGAAATTGAAACATTCTGAGCTCGTTTCATTGCCACAACATAGTCATCAGTATCATCAATTCATCACGAACGAAATCATCACGAAACATTCTGTAACATAAATTTCACACGCATAGAAAACTTTAAAAAAACAGGCATACGAAATCTCTAATCAATTTTTGGTAGACCACAAAATAAAACCACGGGTTACCAGCCCGTATTTCAGAACTGCTAGTATTTTAAAAATCAGAAAAGTAACAAGTATGAGCCATGATATTCTTTGAAATTATTTGAATTACTGTTTTTTTTTTGTGAAGTGGGTGGGGTACCAACCCACACGTATTGCAACAATAGAAATTCCATAAAAAAACTAACTTGATATCTCAAATTACGTCTCGAAACAGACTTTGCTTCAAAAGATACGAGTAGTTTACACCTTACACCAAATAAAAAAGAAACGATAGTTCAACCTTACCGACTGTCGATGATTTCAAACCTCACTCTTTACATGTGGTACATTTACCATCACCACTTATTGAAGGCGATTAGTCAACATCCCGCTTTCTGATGTCAGAAGGACAGCCGAGAAACGGGGGGAAATATTTAATTGCTAGCTACTGATCGTATCTACTTACAAAGGTGTATACTATGCATGGACGCACATAATTAAACACAAGGTAAATTACAATCTTTTATTATACTGGTTCACAAATGATAAACCTCTGTCGTGAGAAGAACCAGCAAGAAACTCAGACGGTCTTACATTTTCCAAACTTTAAATAATCACAACAAGTACACACTTAAAACAAGACTATTTACAACACTATAAACTATACTGATAGAAAACGACTGGAGAGTTATAAGCTTGCGTCCATGCATCATTTACTCAACCCTGGAATGCTTTATTCCAACTCTAAATCAAGAATGAATCCCTGAATACTGCGCTAGTGACCTTTTATACCGTCAACTCCAAACTACCTGCTTCCTAGGCGGGTAGATACCAACATGACATTTAATGTCTACCTACATGGACCAAGCAAAGAACATCTCAAGCAAAACATTGCTTATCGTTTTCTAGATTTTATAACTCGTTAACAAATTAAATGTAAACATTGCAAATAAGACTATTCAGACGTTCGATGACTCGACATGTCGTACACGTCTGCGCCAACTGAAGCATGTCTCCGACATATGGATATTATCGCGATAGGTTTTTATAAAATTGCATCACTCATTAGAAATAAGTGAAATAATATAATAATAAGTAGGCAACTATTCCAGTGGTTTTCCTGGATCCCGACGTCAATAGAATTTCTTTGTGGTTAATGTCATAATTGGATAAATGATTAAATATTGTTTGCTTTAAAATTATACTAGCCTTTGCACTTTACGTGGTTAATATTGTGGTTAATGTATAGTGCAAACGTCTTGACATGCACTACCGAGATACATTCTGATAAGACCGTGGCGCACGTGACTATGCAACGCCGTACGGCGGACCGTGGTCACACAATAGAATAAGTTAGCGATAGCGAGTGTGCTATCGTGTGTTAAGATGCACATGTAGCCTGGCAGACGGATGGTGACCTGAGCTCGCAGCCAGGTATACACTAGAGTTGGGATACCTACCGACCGTGACGTCGCGTAAACTTATTCTAAGTCAATGATACCAAGAAGTTCTAAATAATATTTATTGCTAGATTAATTTCTATATGGCACTGCGGGAACTGAGACTGCTCGCCCCTTTCACGGGGACCCCTCACAGCAAACGGTGTTTCGTCCACCCGCGTACATGTCTTGAGATCAATTATCTGAGTATAGAAAAGTTAACGTTAACTTCGTTGAAGCTCACAAGACACTTTGAGGGTCGGGGCACGGACAAACTCTTTGCTTAGAGTTGCGATGGCAATAAGAAACTAGTATGGGTATCGTTGATAGAAGTTTATAAAAGTACTCACAGCGCTAAGACGGGCACGACGCATCTCTGGTGGTGAGGGGTCCGGTCCTGTCCTCAGCAGCAACAAAATCACGAAAATGACTAGCACCGACTTATACATTATAGCGTTAGCTACGAATGAAAAGAAATAAAATGTTAAACTCAGTCACAGAGAGGCGCTCCATCCCTGTAGGGGACGCATCCGAAAAGTACAAAAATGCAGAAAATAATGAATTTAAATAAGGGATACTTACATGGAAATTAGCACACAATATCACTGTTGCACTCTGCACTTAACACTCTGGCTATCCAGTTGATTCGTTTATGATTACCATCAGGAATCGAGGGACGTTATATACTGAAGCCTGGTGCGACGTCAACTACACCATTGCGTGGCTTTTAGTTAACAATAAACAATGTGAATATAATACAAATAATCCGTTGCAGGGAAAACAATCAACCGATAGGCTAAAACTGAAAATTTATAAATAACGATCACATAGCATTCGGTTTTCCCTCTTGCATCAGCCATTGGAATTACAAAAACAAATTGTAAATAAATATATCGATTCCAGTACTTATCCTCAAACACTCAATCAATTTCAGGTTTTCCCGTGATTGTGTGTCGATATTAAATTAATATTTTCATACTGTTTATGTTTGAGCTGGAGTAGAGTTTGTACCTAATGTAATTCTAAGACTACAAAGTGCATACGTTATGACATATAAGGCGCGCCGTGTCTTAGCCGCAGCATTGTCCAGCTTCCGATAAGACCGCGCGGCACGTGACTATCCGGGGCTGCGTCGAGATCTCGGTAACGCAACGGAACGAGGTGCAACGAGTGCGCTATCTTTGAAGAAAAAACCATGTATTTCACGCGAGCGTATCAACTCGCCGGCACGGCCGCGTCGCAACGTACGAAAAGTCGAGATCGCTAAAGACTGTTTAGCTTCTTAGGATATAGATGCCTGAAACTTCTGCCGCGCCGTGCGCATAGTAACGGGCAGCACTTATTTTAGCAAACGCTCGCTGGTATCCCATGAAATTCCCAATGACATCACTGGCCACATATGGATGCCTACTGATACATACCGTTTGCCGATCATTATCCTCCTTAACAACAGGGTCACCGCGGGTGCGATCACGTATACCATACCGGCTAATTGGTAACAATAAGCTGGGTGTTTGCGGAATGCCTAACTATGTGTAGTTATTATAAAACCCAGCGATAAGACGTGTTAGGTATAGCTATGGTCAAATAATGTCTTTATGCAACATACAAGATCGCATTGTGTCTCGAGCGTCGCGCGGTACATATCGCAGCAGACAGCAGACCTTTGTATTTGCTGTTGACTCACACAGGGCATGCCTGCCTAACGTTACTATGATTGCTGACCGCCGGCTTGGCGACAGATCGTGGCGTAGACGTCATAACATATCTTAACCTACGTAACATTCGTGTACGTGTACCCACCTAAACATACACACACATACGCATACAAGGAAAACGTTCTATGATCTCTATTTAGGTCACAAACGTTTTAAGATAAAGGGATGTGAGTTGCAGAGGTGCAAGTGGCTGTCAGGTATGTTAGAATGTTGTGTAGAAACTGCAACTAGCCTAGTGTCAACGTTGCGTTACTAGAGATAAGAGTTTTGCGCTACTTGTTTCTGGTCTATGCGGGCTGTGATTTTCTCACTTTTTGCAACACCTACTGCAAGTCTTTTGCAGAGATTTATGTCTAGAGCTTGTCCAGAAGCCTACCCGGAGGCTAGGAAGCACCGTTTACGGTGAAAAAATGCAAGTGCATTTTGAGTGAAATGCATCCTAGTGCATCGGGTTGATGTTGCAATGTCAAAACTCGCACTCTCATCTGGAACTGCATTCAGGAGTTATGGGCCGTACCCTCTTGTGCATCATACTGTATGTTACTTGATATATGCAAGAATCGTAAACCGATCTTCATTTTTGTTTAACGAGTATAACCTCGAGATTGTCCCGTTGGCACCAAGTCACGGTCTGATGTTGGGATCTTGGAAGAATCGCTTAAAATTTGAACACCATTTTTAATTTGGTGAATATCTAAATCTTTCTGATTTGTGTGTTAAACGCACGGAATTTTCAACGCTAACGCAGACGTGGCAAGTCCATTATGTTGATTGCATGCGGCAACTAACGTACAAAACAATCGCGCGCTTTAATTGCGCGTTTCCACTTAGTATTCTGAGCGAGCATTCACTTATTCGTGGGCTGATGAACTAACATTTTGCTATGTGAAATCCTGTTTTCATCTGCCCAAAAACGAACGAATGTTCGCTCTGGACACTAAGTAGAAAGAAACGTGGCTTAACGCTAACACAGACGTGGCAAGCCCATTATGTTGGTTGCATGCGTCAACTAACGCATCAAACAACCGCGCTTTAGGGTGTTCGGTTTTTTATCAAGCTATTTCATTTTACCATTCGGCAGGACCTCCGTGATGCGACAGACAGGGCGATAAATGGAAAAGGGTCCAGTCCAAATCTATCAATTCAATTAAATCCTATGTCAAAGGAAAAGTCAGTGACAATTTTCAGAGTTTGGATCCTTTTGACTAAACTACGTCCAAATGTCGCTACCTTTTAGTCCCCCACAGTCTTAAACCATCGTCACGAGAAGAAGATTTTACCATTTATCACCCTTTTCAGCTCGCATCGTAGGCGTATACTCCGTCGGCGGCGCCGGCAACGGAGTCCTAGTGATGGAGAACGTATGGTACCGGCGCTCGGGCGCCCGCTTCGACCTGAAGGGCTCCTCTCGACACCGCCTGGCGCACCCGGGGCCGCTCGCCGTGTTGCTCGACGAGAACCTGCTGCGCCGTGAGTGACTGTAGACAGTGTAGAGACTGTGGTACCGCCGCGCAGGGGGCTTCGACCTGAAGGGCTCCTCTCGACACCGCCTGGCGCACCCGGGGCCGCTCGCCGTGCTGCTCGACGAGAACCTGCTGCGCCGTGAGTGACTGTAGACAGTGTAGAGACTGTGGTACCGCCGCGCAGGGGGCTTCGACCTGAAGGGCTCCTCTCGACACCGCCTGGCGCACCCGGGGCCGCTCGCCGTGCTGCTCGACGAGAACCTGCTGCGCCGTGAGTGACTGTAGACAGTGTAGAGACTGTGGTACCGCCGCGCAGGGGGCTTCGACCTGAAGGGCTCCTCTCGACACCGCCTGGCGCACCCGGGGCTCGCCGTGCTGCTCGACGAGAACCTGCTGCGCCGTGAGTGACTGTAGACAGTGTAGAGACTGTGGTACCGCCGCGCAGGGGGCTTCGACCTGAAGGGTTATCATGACGTACTAATGCATGTCCCTTGCCCTAAACCTAAACTGAGGGACACCTACAGAACCTGTTGCGACGTGAGTAATTTTCAGCTAACGAGGTGGTCCTTAAAACTAGTCGTTACTTCAATGCTGAGGGTATTATTCTCGTGAAGATTTTAAGGAAATATACTCCAGGTTACATCAACCTAATTTCCCTAAAATACTAGAATCTTGAGTCTTACGGGTTTTGAGTTATTCAAATAATAAATGTCTTAATTAACCCGATGATCTTCCGGATAAACTACAATAGTACATCACGACACAAGTGCGAAAAACGTGTCTCGTACGACGTTTTTTTAGTGCAGATGGCCCTCCGAAGTATTGAACCTGACGTAAAATGACACGCACTAGAGCCTAAAAAAGGCACCATCTGTACTAAAATAGTACCTACTTTTTTTTATACCACGTCGGTGGCAAACAAGCATATGGCCCGCCTGATGGAAAGCAGTCACCATAGCCTATGGGCGCCTGCAACCCCCCAGGGGTGTCACATGTGCGTGTAAGGGACGATTTTTTTCATAACAAGTGCGTCAAAAAGAGAAATTACCGCGCGGGAAGCGTGCGCAAAGTTCGTTTTTGCGCGCTAGTTAGGAAAAAGATATTTTCGAATTAGTTTTCTTTCTCGAGAAACCAAACTAAAGTGCTAATTTGTACACAGTCCGCTGGCAGCAGCAACTGTTCGTGGCGTCGCACACCGGCCGCGTGCTGTTCGCGTGCATCGACCGCGACACGGACTTCCTCGCGAATAACTCTGTGATGGACTACTCGCTTCTTCTGGGGTTGGAGGGCCAGCGGCTCGCACTCGGCATTATAGGTGCGTCTGTCTGACATTGATCATTTGTACACAGTCCGCTGGCAGCAGCAACTGTTCGTGGCGTCGCACACCGGCCGCGTGTTGTTCGCGTGCATCGACCGCGACACGGACTTCCTCGCGAATAACTCCGTGATGGACTACTCGCTTCTTCTGGGGTTGGAGGGACAACGGCTCGCACTCGGCATTATAGGTGCGTCTGTCTGTCTGATACCGACTCTGACAAAAACCGGCCAAGAGCATATCGGGCCATGCTCAGTGTAGGGTTAATAATAAATAAATAAATACCTTGGGACCTGCGAGCATAAATAACATGGACGTATAACGCCAGCTCAAAAATGCCCCCAAAAACAATTGTTCAATTGTGCCACGATGGGCAGGACATAGCGCTTTTCTTAACACCGCGCATATGTCGACGCAACATCTTTGACAAATGCTTATAGAATATAGCCAATCAAAACTTTGATAGACCAATCACAACTATTTTTAAATTAAGTTTTTATAGGTTGACATTGAAATTCACAGGGGGTGACACTTGTCAACTAAAATTCAGGACCGTTTTTGAAAGGCAATTTAATATGGCGTGCGGCTTCCATGTTTTATTTGTTCGTAGCTTGGGACATCTTACACAAATCGACCTAGTCCCACGGTAAGCCCAATTAAGGCTTGTGATGTGGTTACCAGGCGACGATATATATAATAGATAGATACATATAGATACTTAAATACATAGACAGCCATGACCAAGGAACAAATATTTGTGATAAATAAATACACAAATAATGCCCAATTAATGCATGTAATAACTACGGTATTCAAAAACGGCTGGGCAGATTCTTTTCGAAATCGCTTTATTTTAGAGTATTCTATAAGCTCATGTTTTTTGAACCCACGGATTAAAAAAAACATTTGTCTTTTTTAAATACCTATACAACGATACCCCACACTATAGGATTTCGGTAAAATAAAGACTGTGGAGTCTTTATTGTCATGTCGATTTAAAACGTTTACGTGTAGGGGAGGTACCCGAAAAAAAAAATGTTTTGAATGTTTTGTTAGCGTGATCATTAGTCATTACCGTACGTAACCTGTGCGTGTACAGTCGGGTTCATAATTGCATGGACAGTTTATGAATGAATTCAAAAATGAATGAATTCATTCATAAATCATCCATGCAATTCTGAACGCAACTGTACCAAATTGCAAATTTCTAGTGCTAACGGCCAAGGAGCTATTGCGGACCGACAGACGGACAAACGGACATGGCAAAACTATAATAGTTTACTACGGTACGGTTCGTGATTTACGGGTGACTAAGCCGTTAATATAGTTTAATTTCATGAATAACTATCGCGGTAACCACAGAATTAGATTTGCATAGAAGAAACAAGTTCATTCATTTGTATGGCGGCCTAGCGTGTCAGATTTTGTACTGAAGTTGTTACTTGCCTATGATTTTAAATATGTCTCAGACCCTTGAGTATTCATATTTTTTTGTGTTGTTGCAATTAATATTACTTAAGGAAGCATTATTCATGTTTTTGTTCACTTCAACTTACAAAATTTGACGCCCGAAAGCTGCAAGTTGCGATTAAAGACGGACAACTCAGTAGATTTCACTGAGTTCATTTGACACGCTAAGTAGATACGTTTGCTTGATCTATGGCATCTGTGGCGGTAACTGAATAAAAATGTATAATTGTAACATTTATCAACAAGTGCCACATACGAAGTGTCTAACTCATAAAGCAATTCAATCGCTAACGGTCACTCTCTTCCACAGACTACATCCGAACATTCACGTGGGACAAGCGGCTGGAGCACCTCGTGAAGAAGAACCTCGGGTCGGGGCAGCCCACCGTGGTGTCGCCCGACGAGTACAAGGCGCGTTTCCGCAAGGCCGCCCGCAAGTACTTCCTGCGCGCGCCCGGACCGTGGGACCATCTCGTCTAGGGGGCCACGGTCATAATAAATAAATAAAGAAAGAAGAAAGAAAGAAAAGATTTATTGCCACACATACAAAAGTACAATTTATACAAAAAAAAATCAACATAATAGGCATGATGACTGGCAAGTCAAATCAGCATCTTTTTTCGAACTGTCAAAACGATCCCCACTCTGGAATAGTATGGAATTTTATATGAAATACTCAAAAGTGACGTCACGTTTGAGTACTGCCAAATGACCTACTCTTTTAAGTTCTTTTCAATTTATTAAATAGAAGTTCTGTACCAAAATTACTGCAATCTACATCTTAGTAATAATTTCTTTGTGTATTATGTCGTGCATAATGTTAAATAATTTATTTTAACTACAGTCATCATCCCCATTATCTGCCAACAAAAAGAAACAACCATAAAATTGTGGCAACAGGAGTATGCTCAGCATTTTGCTGCAAGACAGACTAGCTGTTAGAGCGCTGATTTTCAGCCACCCCCGACGACTATTTAGTTTACAGTGCAAAGTGCGGGGTCTTAGATTACAGATACATAAAATAAATTAAAAAACAAAATAGGTAAATATAAATATCTTGGGACATCTTACACAAATCGACCTAATCCCACGGTAAGCTCAATTAAGGCTTGTAATGTGGGTACCAGGCGACGATATATATAATAGATAGATACATATAGATACTTAAATACATAGATAGCCATGACCAAAGAACAAATATTTGTGATAAATAAATACACAAACAATGCCCTCGCCGGGATTCGAACCCGGAACCTCCAGCTTCGTAGGCAGGGTCACTACCAACTAGGCTACAGGGGCTGACAAATATACCGCTAGGTAAAGTTTTAGCCATGGCGCTGGTTTTCAGGGCAACCAGAATACATGATAAGTACATTAACATTAACCAAAAGTAACATAATAAGGCAGGAAAGGACATCAAAATTACAGAGAACACATCGACAAATTACAGAGAGCAAAAGAGATTTGTTCCCGGTATATTTCCCAACACATTACGGCGGATATTGGTAAATATTCGTTTATGTAGTGATGTCGTTTTTCATTCTCCAATTCTCCATTACCGTTTTAGAAAGGACCCCGGGCCTAAAATATGGAAAATGTGGTTTCAGTCAAATCTTCTGAAATTTTGATATGTTATAGATTTCAGTGCCCTGAACAAAAAACTCTATGGGTGCTACCACGGTTTCCGGGTCCCTTTCCATGTTCTGCTCGATTTTGTACCAGATAACAAAGTAGTACATAGTTCTACTTCGGGTCTATTTATTTAAACAATTGACATTAGTTTCAAACTTTTTTGTGATAATGCTGGTTAGTTAAAGACATAAAACGTCTACAATTTCAAATTCATACGCACGTGATTGACTTAGGTATCGTTTATAGTTAAATGTGTGATTTTATAATATACTTGACATTGTAAAATATGAACTCATTCAAACATTAGAAAATATGGCGCTACTTTTAAATAGAGGACATTGCTTCGTATGTAATAATGCTGTTGCTTTTCGTGCACTGCGGCGGATACCTACCAGAAAACAACGAAGAAAAATTGCAATCTGCTATTTCGTTCAGAGAATCTATGAACAACATGCCGGTTGAGTTCAACAACGAGTCCCGTGTGTGTATTAATTGTGACCGATTGCTGAACTCAGCCGGCATTGTATGTAGACGTTTTATGTCTTTAACTAACCAGCATTATCACAAAAATGATTCAAACTAAAGTCAATTATTTAAATAAATAGACCCGAAGTAGAACTAAGTACCTACTACTTTGTTATCTGGTACAAAATCGAGCAGAACATGGAAAGGGTCCCGGAAACCGTGGTAGCACCCATAGAGTTTTTTGTTCAGGGCACTGAAATCTATAACATATCAAAATTTCAGAAGATTTGACTGAAACCACATTTTCCATACTTCAGGCCCGGGGTCCTTTAATATAGAAAAAAATCTAAAGGAAAAAGCCAGTCAGTGAAAAACAATGAGATCGAAGTGACATCGAGTTTCGCCGGAGATGGTGGAATAGTACTACGACACGAATGCGAAAAACATGAAATTCGAAACCAGTGGCGATGTTTTAAAACACGACCGATAGGGTGTGTTTTAAATCGACACGAGTTACGAATTTCGTTTTTGCACGTGTCTCGTACGTTTTTTAGTACAGTGGCCCTCCGAAGTTTTGGACCTGACGTAAAATGACACACTTCTCGCACTAGAGCCTAAAAAGTACACCATCTGTACTAAAAATTCAATTATTGCATGCACTCTTAACATCACGAGAATAGAGGCCTACACAGATATTTGTGAATACCCTGGCTGCTCCTATACAGGGTGGCCCATTCAAATCGGTCAGTATGGGAAAGTCTGAAACTATAAGACATACGAAGATTTGTTCTTAGGATCCATGTCGCCGATTTTGATAAAAAGAAAAACTGCATTCATACATTAGAAAAAAAACACTGTACCTATCCAGCTAGGGAATCGAACCTGGTTGTTTTGAAAAAATAAACGTACACTATTTCTATTCAGATATCGTTTGTGTAGGTCTTAAGCAGTAAATGTCTCTAAGAAACATGTCTAAAATGAATGGAATTAATTGTTTTCACGTACTTAAATTTATTTTACTAGGTATTTTTTTAAGTTTTTTTTTTTTTTCATATTTATCAACGCAGTTTTCCTTATTATTAAGATCGATGACATGGTTCCTAAGAACAGATCTTCGTAAGTCTTATAATTATAGATTTTCCAATACTGACCGATTTGAATGGGCCACCCTGTATATCTGATGGCGAGAGTACACTCGTGTTATTTAATAAGTTGTTAAATATTTCCAAATTTTATTTATATGTTGTAATCAGTACAACCAATCTCATGTATTATTCTCATTCCTTTATCGAGATAAGCGATAATTAAATGTAAATTATAAAAATAAATTGATTTATTATCAGATATTGTGTTTTGATTTAGTTTCACTAATTCCCTACCCTTAAAAATACCCAATCAATACCAAGTTCATTTTATCTATCAATAAACTTAACTATTGCCAGAAGTTTATTTTCAAATGGGCCTTTTTCTACTGAATCAATATGGGATGGGCTCTACAGCTAAAGCTAACAATATAACCAGTGAATCTACTTTAACCCTTTGAGTCCCATTTTTTTATTTCTTTAGCCGATTCGATTTTCTGCCATTGCCAACCCGCTTGGCCAGCGTGGCGATTATGGCCATTACCTCCCACTCATTTGCTTTGTAATTTTGGTTGAGCTTTATTCCTATGTAAAATAAGAGTGACAGCTTGTAACCACAGTTACCAAAAGCAATAGAGTGGCTAATGCGCATAGGTAATAAGAGAGACTTACGTCCAAAAAAATTCGGGGAAAAAGACAAAGTTGCTACCTCGAGGTATAGTTTGGTATCCCTTATATTAGCGGGTAAGTAATTATGGCCGCGGGTAAGTATATTGTTGAGATACTTTCATAATCTACCGTTTAATTTTTTGCTCGTTTTAGTGCTACCATTAATGAAAAAATATATACAAAAAACTTTTACCATTCGACAGGACCTCCGTGATGCGACAGACAGGGCGATAAATGTAGATATCTTTTGTGCCCCCACGGTCTTAAACCATCGATACGAGATTCTTCTCGTGTCGATCGTTTCAGACCGTGCTGGCCGCATAGCCAATGCCTAACGCTCAACCGTGAAATGTGAAAGAAAGGCAACTAGCTGTTTTTAACGAACTAATAAAATAGATTGACGGATTGAGAAAACTACGATACGATGAGCGTTAGCAATGGGTAACTTGGCTATGCACTCAAGTAGGTGACACGTTAAACGTTAAGGAAATGATAAAATGTACCTACACCGCAGCGCGTCAGTGTTTATACGGCAGACGGGCTTTGCTAAATCTGTTACGGAAAATGTCCAGACTTTTAGGGTGATGTCCGGGTTTTTGTTAGGATATTTAGTTTAATAACCGATTTCAAAAAAAGGAAGAGATTTTAAGCTTTTTTTTCATCGAATGTGTAACACTGAATCAGGGTCTGACGACGGGATCTTGGAAGAATCGGTTGAAATTTAAACACCATTTGGGTAAATCCACAAGACTGTAACGAGAGTTACCAATTCTTTTGTATGTTCTCACATTAATTAAGTATATTATCTACCTACAGGGCTAGACGGTACGGAAACTCAACTTTGATGAATTCATTTTAAAACATACGAAAGAATTGGTAACTCTTGTTACAGTCTTGTGGATTTACCCATTTTTAATTTGTTGAATATCTAAGTCTCTGTTACAAGAAATGTCCGTACATACAAGCATGCGGTTATTTCGTGCATTAGACGCATGCGTTCTATTTTAACGAAATTTTCTAACGCAGACGTGGCAAGCCCATTTCGTTGATTGCATGCGTCAACTAACGCACCAAGCAACCGCGTTTTAGGGTGTTCGGATTTTTGTCAAGATATTTCGGCAATCATTTCTGCGACATATCATTCGGCAGGACCTCCGTGATGCGACACACAGGGCGATAATATGTCGCTACCTTTTGTGCCCCCCGGTCTTAAACCATCGATACGAGATTCTTCAGACCGTGTGGCCCCAAATTACCATTTGTCACCCCTTTCCAGCTCGCATCGTAGGCGTGTATTCCGTCGGCGGCGCCGGCAACGGAGTCCTAGTGATGGAGAACGTATGGTACCGCCGCTCGGGCGCCCGCTTCGACCTGAAGGGCTCCTCTCGTCACCGCCTGGCGCACCCGGGGCCGCTCGCCGTGCTGCTCGACGAGAACCTGCTGCGCCGTGAGTGACTGTAGACAGTGTAGAGACTGTGGTACCGCCGCGCTGGGGGCTTCGACCTGAAGGGCTCCTCTCGACACCGCCTGGCGCACCCGGGGCTCGCCGTGCTGCTCGACGAGAACCTGCTGCGCCGTGAGTGACTGTAGACAGTGTGGAGACTGTGGTACCGCCGCGCAGGGGGCTTCGACCTGAAGGGCTCCTCTCGACACCGCCTGGCGCACCCGGGGCTCGCCGTGCTGCTCGACGAGAACCTGCTGCGCCGTGAGTGACTGTAGACAGTGTGGAGACTGTGGTACCGCCGCGCAGGGGGCTTCGACCTGAAGGGCTCCTCTCGACACCGCCTGGCGCACCCGGGGCTCGCCGTGCTGCTCGACGAGAACCTGCTGCGCCGTGAGTGACTGTAGACAGTGTAGAGACTGTGGTACCGCCGCGCAGGGGGCTTCGACCTGAAGGATTACCATGACGTACTAATTAGTACTAAGCTGTGTTTTACTCGGAGCTAGCAGAAGGTAAGCGGAAGCACGGCGGTCAGCATCTTCGAATTAAGGACGTACTCAAACGACACCTTAATGCCTGCACAATCGATCCTGTGTGTTGGGAAGGACTCGCTGCGAAACGGTCATCTTGGAGGTCTACCATCTTGGACTCCATCAAGGCATTTGAAGAAAACCGCTTGCTAACCTTGGATGAGAAACGTCAGGTTAAAAAACTCAAACCCAAACCCTCCTACGCGTATACATATAACGCAACCGGTCAGCTCTATTGCCATGAGTGCGAAAGAGTTTTTAAGACTAAGTTTGGCTTGGCCAGCCACATCAGGGCTCATGAAAGGAGAACTCCTTAATTTCTATGGTCGCCGTCATCGAAATCGATGAGGAGGACTATATAATACTAATGCACTACTTGTAACCTAAACTGAATCCACCCCCCCCCCCCCCCCCCCCCCCCCCCCCTCAAAGAAAGAAAGAAGGGAAACCTACCAGACACCTGTTGCGACGTGAGTAATTTTCAGCTAACGAGGTGGTCGTTATAATTTGTTGTTACTTCAATGCTGAGGGTATTTTTCTCGTGAAGATTTTAGGAAAGATTCTCCAGGTTACATCAACCTAGTTTCCCTAAAACACTAGTATCTTGAGTCTTACGGGTATTGAGTTATTCAAAAATTAATTTCTTAACTAACCCGATGATCTCCCGGATAAACTACAATAATACATTACGACACAAGTGCGAAAAACGCGTAAGACGTTTTTTAGTGCAGATGGCCCTCCGAAGTTTCAAACCTGACGTAAAATGACACACTTCTCGCACTAAAGCCTAAAAAGTACATCATCTGTACTAAAAAAGATATTTTCGAATTAGTTTTTTTCTCAAGAAACCAAACTAAAGTGACAATTTGTACACAGTCCGCTGGCAGCAGCAACTGTTCGTGGCGTCGCACACCGGCCGCGTGCTGTTCGCGTGCATCGACCGCGACACGGACTTCCTCGCGAACAACTCCGTGATGGACTACTCGCTTCTTCTGGGGTTGGAGGGACAACGGCTCGCACTCGGCATTATAGGTGCGTCTGTCTGTCTGACATTTATCATTTGTACACAGTCCGCTGGCAGCAGCAACTGTTCGTGGCGTCGCACACCGGCCGCGTGTTGTTCGCGTGCATCGACCGCGACACGGACTTTCTCGCGAACAACTCCGTAATGGACTACTCGCTTCTTCTCGGGCTGGAGGGACAACGGCTCGCACTCGGCATTATAGGTGCGTCTGTCTGACATTGATCATTTGTACACAGTCCGCTGGCAGCAGCAACTGTTCGTGGCGTCGCACACCGGGCGCGTGCTGTTTGCGTGCATCGACCGCGACACGGACTTCCTCGCGAATAACTCTGTGATGGACTACTCGCTTCTACTGGGGTTGGAGGGGCAGCGGCTCGCACTCGGCATTATAGGTGCGTCTGTCTGACATTGATAATTTGTACACAGTCCGCTGGCAGCAGCAACTGTTCGTGGCATCGCACACCGGCCGCGTGCTGTTCGCGTGCATCGACCGCGACACGGACTTCCTCGCGAATAATTCCGTGATGGACTACTCGCTTCTTCTGGGGTTGGAGGGATAGCGGCTCGCACTCGGCATTATAGGTGCGTCTGTCTGTCTGATACCGACTCTGACAAAAACCGGCCAAGAGCATATCGGGACATGCTCAGTGTAGAGTTAATAATAAATAAATACCTTGGGACCTGCGAGCATAAATAACATGGACGTCTAACGCCAGCTCAAAAATGCCCCCAAAAACAATTGTTCAATTGTGCCAAGATGGGCCGGACATAGCGCTTTTCTTAACACCGCGCATATGTCGACGCAACATCTTTGACAAATGCTTATAGAATATAGCCAATCAAAACTTTGATAGACCAATCACAACTATTTTTAAATGGCGGTTTAAGTTTTTATAGGTTGACATTGAAATTCATTACCGTGACGCATTGAAGAGGGGGTGACACTTGTCAATTAAAACACAGGACCGTTTTTGAAAGGCAAATTAAAATGGATGGCGTGCGGCTTCCATGTTTTATTTGTTCGTAGCTTGGGACATCTTACACAAATCGACCTACAGTAGAGGCATCGTAAGAAGTCGTTTTTGACGTTTGTTTGCACATGAAGTTCTGTAAAAATTTGACAGTTGGTATAATGGAGCAAATGTCAAACTTCATTGTTGCCTGAACGGAATAGTGATGTTACTGCTGTTGCTGCAATTTACCGATACGTCAATCGAAATAAATAAGTAAACCTTTTTTTATGGAGGTACGAATAATTGCTATAATAGTAGGTACGCACATATTTTCTAAAAGTTTGTCATGGTTTCGACAGGTCCTCGCGAGCCCGTGTGCCCGGTGGATACGCGGCTTTACAGACTGTGTGGAACTTGACAACCAGATAAATGTCATAATTGTTATTCAATTCAATGTATTTATTCACATAAGCTAGTATTAACACCAAATCACTTACTAGTTACATCATAAAAATAAATAAAAAATTAAAATTATGTTAAAATAATAGTAAGCACATAATAATTACAAAATCACGTATAATTTTATTTTTCGTAGAATAATAATTTATATACCACTACGTTATTTATCACCTAGATGTGCTCTGATTTTAATAAATGGTTTTAGTGAGTTTATATACTGTATTTACGGCATTTCTCTATTTGGCATATCTACATTGCACTCTGAGCTAGCAGCACGCAAGTTTGCCAACGTGGGTTGGGAGTGGTTTGCTATGAATTTTGCTTATAGTGGTCACGTCCTATCCGTCCTATAAAACATCTTACCTAAATGCGACTTTACGTCATTATGACGTCACCGGCTCCAAAGTTTCGCTGCCTGCTAATGATTCTAAGTAAGATTACCAAACACTTTTTTAATTCGGATTACCTAACACTTTTTTAATTAAACTTTTTCAATGGCAAGTACCAGATCTAACGCCCTTTTGCACTTGACTGAAAATTTTACGACGGTAAAATCGAGCGTTTCACAACACTATTGTGAGCTGTCAAAAACGACTTCTTACGATGCCGCTACTTTAGTCCTACGGTAAGCTCAATTAAGGCTTGTGATGAGGGTACCAGGCGACGATGTATTTAATAGATAGATACATATAAATACTTAAATACATAGACAGCCATGACCATTATGACCAAGGAACAAATATTTGTGATAAATAAACACACAAATATTAATGGCCAATTAATGCATGTAGTAACTACGGTATTCAAAAACGGTTGGGCCGATTCTTTTCCAAATCGCTTTATTTTAGAGTATTCTATAAGCTCATGTTTTTTTTTCATATTTTTTGAACCCACGGATCAAAAGTTAGATTTTTCTTTTCAAAATACCTATACAACGATACCCCACACTATAGAATTTCAGTAAAATAAAGAAATCATCTCCACTTTACGTGTAGGGGAGGTACCCGAAATGTTTTGAATGTTTTGTTAACGTGATTAATACCGTACGTAACCTGTACCAAATTGCAAATTTGTAGTACTAACGGCCAAGGAGCTATAGCGGACCGACAGACGGACAAACGGACATGGCAAAACTATACCTAATAGTTTACTACGGAACCCTAAGGACTGTATAGTGAAATAAAACTATTTTAGCGGATTATATCGCGTGTATTGTATTAACGCGTTCGCCTCCGGTACTGTTTCACTAAGCGTTAATACTATGCCGATCGAAATTATCTGATAATACTCCTATGCCATTGACACGCATGTGTGACTGAACAGATTGTACTCTTATGCCAGTGACACAGCACTTGTGTCAAAAACGTTCGTATTTCTATGGCACTGCTATAGGAGGAAGAACTTTATTTATGCTAGTGGCATAAGAATAAGGTTACTCTGATCACGTATGTGTGACACTGGCATGGGAATCAGATTTTGTTGGTCACACACGCTGTGTCACCGGCGTCGAACGTGTTAATAAATTTAACTACATCCCAACGTTTCGAGCACATTACAGGGTTCGTGGTCTGAGGTGACTAAATAGAAAAATAGTTTTGTCATGAATAACTACCGCGGTAACCGAAGAAAATGTTAATGTTACATTTATCAACAAGTGCCACATACGAAGTGTCTAATTAATAAAGCAATTCAATCGCTAACGGTTACTCTTTCACAGACTACATCCGAACATTCACATGGGACAAGCGGCTGGAGCACCTCGTGAAGAAGAACCTCGGGTCGGGGCAGCCCACCGTGGTGTCGCCCGACGAGTACAAGGCGCGTTTCCGCAAGGCCGCCCGCAAGTACTTCCTGCGCGCGCCCGGACCGTGGGACCATCTCGTTTAGGGGGCCACGGTCATAATAAATAAATAAAGAAAGAAGAAAGAAAAGATTTATTGCCACACATACAAAAGTACAATTTATACAAAAAAAAATCAACATAATAGGCATGACGACTGGCAAGTCAAATCAGCATCTTTTTTCGAACTGTCAAAACGATCCCCACTCTGGAATAGTATGGAATTTTATATGAAATACTCAAAAGTGACGTCACGTTTGAGTACTGCCGAATGACCTACTCTTTTAAGTTCTTTTCAATTTATTAAATAGAAGTTCTGTACCAAAATTACTGCAATCTACATCTTAGTAATAATTTCTTTCTGTATTATGTCGTGCATAATGTTAAATAATTTATTTTAACTACAGTCATCATCCCCATTATCTGCCAACAAAAAGAAACAACCATAAAATTGTGGCAACAGGAGTATGCTCAGCATTTTGCTGCAAGACAGTGGCTGTTACAGCGCTGATTTTCAGCCACCCCCGACGACTATTTAGTTTACAATGCAAAGTGCGGGGTCTTAGATTACAGATACATAAAATAAATTAAAAAACAAAATAGGTAAATATAAATATCTTGGGACGTCTTACACAAATCGACCTAGTCCCACGGTAAGCTCAATTAAGGCTTGTGATGTGGGTACCAGGCGACGATATATATAATAGATAGATACATTATAGATACTTAAATACATAGACAGCCATGACCAAGGAACAAATATTTGTGATAAACAAATACACAAATAATGCCCTCGCTGGGATTCGAACCCGGAACCTCCAGCTTCGTAGGCAGGGTCACTACCAACTAGGCTACGCAGGCCGACAAGGGGACTAGTAGAGATTTGTACCCAGTATATTTAAACACATTACGGCGAATATTGGTAAATATTTGTGTATTCTAATGTCGTTTTTCATTCTCCATACCTTTTTAGAAATTTAATATAGAAAAATAGTTATTTGTTATACAAGGGTGCAAAGTTGTATTTTACCCGCGAGTATGAAATTGAAACACGAGCAAGCGAAAGGATTCTATAGTTGAACCACGAGCGAAGCGAGTGGTTCTAAAATAGAATCCTGAGCAGCGAGTGTTTTAACATACGAGAAGTAAAATACATTTGCACCCGTGTGTAACACAAAACTTTTCCCCTCACTATAGCGAGGAAACTCAAAAAAGGTAATTATTTGTTCACATTACAATCATCATCGGGTTAGTGATAATAATTTTCCAAATGCATCATGTATTTAATGCAAGATTTTGTCGCAGTAAACTGAAAAAGTAAACGCAGCACAATTTTAACTCCTGTAGTTGCACACCAACACCAATGCATTATTAAATCATTCTCATTCATTATTTTTACAAAATTATAACAGAACACCCTGAAAGTTGTTTAGTTTACTATTTTTATGCGTGTTCGAGTCGGTAAATAAAGATTATAACCTATAATATTCTTTTTTTTTTTTTTTTTTTTTTTTTTTTCTTGTTCCGGCCTTCGCACGGTTTGTGCATTTGGCCCGAGTTGCAAAAACGGGGAAACGGGATAGATTTACGGAAAAGGTACAAACGGAATTTGGAAAAGGATATTAAAAGATCAATGGGTAATGGGATAAATGGATGAAATTAGGAGTTATGAAAAAATACATATGTTTAAATTTTGATGTTATTCAATGTAATGAAATCTGAAAGAATTTTGTATATATCAGGATCGAGTGAATATAGTAAGATAGGAATGGAAAGCGGGAATGGGATATCAAGGGAAGTGAGTTTTTCAAGAAAAGATGAACGATCATTTAGAGGGCAAGCTAAAAAAATATGGTTTAAGTCGCCTTCAGAGTACCCGCATTGGCAAGATGGGCTATTAATAATTTTTAATTTGGCGAGGTGCATCGGAGAGCAAACATGACCCAAGCGCATACGTGATAAAATTGATGTAACTTTTTTACCGAGTCTGAGTTTAGAAAACCAAGATTTCACTGGAATACTCGGTTGTATAGAACGGTAGTGACGACCTTTTGAGCTATTTGATGTCCATATGTCATTCCAAGCATCCCTAAGGTAAATTCTGGGTAAATTGGCCAAGTCATGGGAATAATTTTTGTATGGGAAGCGATCTCCGGAAGCTATAGCGTCGTTAGCAAGCCCATCAGCTCTCTCGTTACCAGATATACCGCAATGAGCTGGAACCCATGCGAAGGCTACTGAAAGGTTTTTCGATGAGCATAATAGTAGCGATTTTCTAATTTCTATTATTATAGGGAACTGATTACGTGTCGCGAACGGATAACGGTTTAAGGACTGGAGAGCACTTAACGAGTCCGAAAAAATAACAGTTTTATTTAATTTAAATAGCAAAACATATTCAACAGCTTTTAAAAGTCCGAAACATTCCCCTGTGAATACTGAGGATTCGGGGGGGAGTTTTATCTTTTGATGAATATTGTATTGTGAGTGGTATAGACCTACCCCAACACATCCATTAGTTGAGTGCTTGGAAGCATCTGTAAATATTCGGTGCCATTGGGGCCACTTAGTATCTACAACATAATTAAAAGTTAATTTTTGATGGTGGTCAGATGTATTAATACCCATGTTTAGGTGTATATCAGGGTGTAGGGTAAGGCAGTCATAACTTGAGCTAAACAAAGGAGCAACTTTGGTTTGGTAAGTAGGAGCTTCAATCGCTTCAAATTTCTTTATACTTTTGATAAGACAAGGCTTTTCTTTGTTTCGCCAATAATTACATGTTGAAGTGAGATTGGAAAGATCCGATAGTTTATTTAATAGAGGATGATTAGAAAATTGGACAGAACGGAATAAGAATTTATCTGCTAAAAATTGACGTCTTAAATTCAGAGGTGGTTCCACACATTCAACTTGCATGCAATTTATTGGGGACGATTTCATGGCTCCTAAAATTATTCTTAGTGCCTTATATTGAATGCTGTCTATTTTTTTAAAAGCAAAGACACTACCCGGTTCTAGTAAAAATGTACCGTAGTCGAGAACACTTTTGATTAAGGCATTATAAATTAATTTTAAAGAAAGGGGGTGAGCACCCCACCATACCCCTGCTAGACATCTCAAAATATTTAAATTACGCTCACATTTAGCAATAATAGTTTCACAATGTGGCAAACCAGTCAGCTTCGAGTCTAATGTGACTCCAAGGAATTTAACCGAGTTGGCTGAAGGGATAGAAGCATTACTATACTTGATGTCAATTGGGGGAGGTCTGCGCATTCTAGAAAATAAAACAGCCTTACTTTTTGATACGGATAACTCTAAACCATTACGGTCTAGCCAGGATTCTAACAAACAGAGTGTAGAAGTTAATGAACGGCAATTAGATTCAATCGATGGACCAGACTTATATATTAGTAAATCGTCTGCGTATTGTAATACATCGGCTGATCCACTCAAGCTAAGTTCTAAGTCATGTGTATAAATATTGTATAATAACGGGCTAAGAACCGACCCCTGAGGTAAACCTCTCCATACAGTTCTGATGAACGAAACATTATCAATCGAAAGTTTTATATGTCTCTCATTAAGAATATTAATTATAAAATTTGTTAGAACAATGGGTATATTCAGATCGATAAGTTTTTCTTTAAGAACAGATATTAAAACATTATCATAAGCTGAGCTGATATCTAAGAAAGCTGCGACTACAGAATGATTATTAGAAAAAGCAATTCTGATGTCCGTAGTAAAGATACTAAGACTGTCTAAAGTGCTCTTGCTTTTCCTAAAGCCAAACTGAGAGTTTGCTAGGAGATTACGACTTTCAACAAACCATTCGAGGCGATTTTTCACTAAATGTTCCGCAACCTTGATCAACACCGACGAGAGAATAATAGGACGGTATGAGGACGGCTCGCTGGGAGGTTTGTTTGGCTTAAGTATAGGAATAACCGTTTGAGTTTTCCATGCCAGAGGTATGCATCCCGAAATCATAATCGCGTTGATAACATTCAAATAAATCAGAAGGACTTTATCGTTAAGATTTTTGATAAACGAGTATGGTATTGAATCTTCACCAGGAGTTGTGTCTTTTAAGCGTCCTAAAATTCCTTTAAGTTCAAGTAGGGAAAAGGGAGCATTAAGTCCAGAGAGATTATCAGAAATGGAGGGAGGAATGCAAGAGGTTACAGGATTATGGGGGGAGGCAGATGGGGGAGCGAGACGATCCATAAAGCGGTCTGCTAATGGAACAGGCAATTTTGGGGAAGAACTATTATATACAGATCTAAATCTACGTATGTTACGCCAGACCTCAGATGGACTGACATTTGGATTAATATTTGTGCAAAAAGATCGCCACCCTTCAAATTTCTTTTTCTTAAATAATTTCTTACATTCACGTACGGACTGTAAATAATGTTCGAAATTTTCGACAGTCATTTCTGCGCAATATTTCTTTTCTGCACCTTTCCTTGATTTAATCGCTACTGTACAATCATGGTCCCACCAAGGAGGGGATGGAATGTATCGTTTTTTGGCAGAATTTTTGTTTATAGTCTCGTCAGCAGCCTCTATGAGTATTTTAGAAAAGGAGTCAGCAGAAATTTGATCATTTTCCACATGACAAGCTAAAAATTTGTTTTCTACTGCTTGGCAATAAAGCTCCCAGTCTGCATTATTTACGTTATATTTAACACGAGGTGGTTGAGGCTCAGTAGCAGACTTGGAAAAGGGTAATGTTATTAAAATAGGAAAATGATCACTCCCGTAAGAGGACAGAAGGGGTTCCCAATATAGAATAGAAGCCAAATCTGTAGAACATAAAGATAAGTCCGGCGCACTGACTCCTTGGGCCGGGTCAGTATGTCTGGTTGGCAAACCAGTATTTAAAATACATATATTATGTGTATCAATTAAATCTAGCAATTGCTCCCCAAACCAATTTGAATTAGAGCTACCCCAAGATTGATGTTGGCAATTAAAATCTCCTAATACTAAGAATGGTTTTGGTAGAGCAGAAAATAAACGATTTAATTGAGCAAAAATATTTACATTTGGGCGAGAAAAATAAATGGAAACTATACAAATATTATTTACAAGTGCAGCAATGACAGATATGTCATCGCTAAAAACAGGAAGGGGAAAAGAAGAAAATGGTATGGTATCCCTGACTACTATGGCCACACCGCCATAGCCGTCAGGCCTGTCATGTCGGAGAATGACATAACCCGGAATCCGTAACACAGACTCCGGCCTAAGCCATGTCTCCGACAGGACAACAATAAGGGGTTCATACTTATTAAGCAAGTGGAACAAGTCACTTTTATTGGATATTGCGCTTCGGCAATTCCACTGAATTATTACTTCGTGGCTGAGAGCCATTATTGGAGTTAAAGTCCTTAAGAGTGTCAATAATAGATGGGCGACGTTGTACGGTTGAAGAATTGGAGGAAGACATGTTATTTTTGTTATTAAGTTCGGTTAGAAGAGTAATTATATCGGAGATAGTGTATACAGGTTCATCTGATTTGCAAGATTGAGACAATGCTACACCATTGGCGGGTGCCGGTGCATCATAATCTCTTATGAGATTGTTATGTTCTGATTTATTATAGCCTCTAATTACCTTTGGAGCTACAGAAGGTTTCATGAATATAGTTTTTTTATATGATCTAATAGGTGTAGATGGATGACTAGATGATGATGGGGAAGGCGGCGCCAGAAATGCCCGAGGAGAACTTGTCTGAGGAGTAGTTCTAGCTATGTCAGCAAACGACTTTGACACTGGTTCATATACTTTATTTGCTTCAGCATAAGAGACACAGTTTTGTGCCATATATGATTTAATTTTGGTTTGTCTTTCGAATTCAGGGCATATTTTATTAGTTGCGAAATGGTTGCCAGAACATAAACAACAATGAACAGAATCTTCTTCTACAGAGCAAGTATCTCCAACATGGCCTTCACCACATTTGTAACAACGGGGACGCGAGTTGCATTTAAGTTTGGTATGTCCAAAACGACAGCATTTGTAGCACTGAATTGTTGGGTAGGAGTATAGGTCTACAGTTATGGCATTGTAGCACATAAAAATGCGTTTGGGTAACACCTGTCCATCAAAAGTTAGGACCACTGTTTGCGATGGCTTCCACTCTGGAGGCGAACTGAAGCGAACCTTATAATTCAGTCTTCGTACTTTTAAAATTTTACCACAACCTATTGGCACCGAAATATTTTGCACAATTTCTTCCGGAGTCCACTCAGTAGGAATACCACGAACAAGACCCATTCGAGTAACATTAAATGAGGGAATAAAAGCTTTGTAATTATTAGTTGTCAAGTATTGGCTGCTGATGAAGTCATTGGCATCTTTATAATTTGTAAAGGCCATTGAGATTCTATTCCTACCTATACGTTTCATGCTACCATTGACTATATTTTTGAAACCACTTTTTTTGGCAAAGTAACCGAATTGTACTGGGTGAAGGGATGGATTGTCGGACTCGGAGGATGCTATTTTTTGTATGTGAACTGTAAATGGTTGAATATCATAGGGCTCATAAAGAGTTCTGCTTGATGGCTGGGATGGGTTCATATTATGTGATTCTTGTGTTACTGGAATAGGATTCTGAGTAGGAGTTGAGGTGGTTTGTGGGGCAGAAGCTACATTAATATTTATGGGTCTTTGAGTGGGAGTTGTGGTAGTTTGTGGAATGGTTGGAAGAACTGGTTGTATGAAAATGTTATCCTTTATTTTACTAAATTCAGATTCAGTAGAATCAACGGTCTCATCACAATTACAGTCTGTTGGCTTTTGTTGTCGCGAAGGGTCATGTTTCCTACGGCGCTTATTGCAGTGTTTGCAAATTTTTTGTCTCAAAGCTCGCATCCTTTTGCGTTCAGCACGCTCTCCATCCCGCATAGAACTGTCAGTATCCATGCTGGATTCATCAGGTAACTTGGAAAAACTGTTATCAACAGTAACATTAAAACCGACATCAGGCGGGCCCCCGCCTGGGTCGTCGGGAGGGTCCATGGATGAACAAAAAATATGAAACTTACCAGCTATCGATGATTATATACACTTAAATTAATAAATAGAAATAAGTAATGAAATATTATACAAACTATTATACAAATTTGATCTTTTAAACTAGTTAAAATAAATTTTCAAAATTTAAAGCCAAATAAAACACCCGCCTAGACCGACGTTTCCCGCGCTTTTCTATAATATTCTTTGACAATGTTGACGTTGACATTTTCTGCGTTTTGTGATTGCATCATTCACTAAAACAATTGTTACTTATGGAATTTTAGGATTTATATGTTAAAATCATCATATTATATAAAGGTTTGTATTTTACACTAAATTCTCAAACAAATTATTTAATTATCATTAATATGGAACAATTTCCATGAGCATTTTACGTTTTGTTATTCCAAAACCAAGGTCATTACTTTGCCACACAAGTGAATAATATGCGTTTTTACACGTTCGTATTAAAGGATAAACGAGCACTTTACGAGCTAGTGAGGCGAAAATAATATTTTCTTCGGTTACCGCGAGGATTACACATGAAATAAAACCATGAAAACGGATAAACTCGCGTATATTAACTAATTTTAACTTCATTCCGACGTTTCGAACACTTTACAGGGTTCGTGGTCTGCGGATGACTGACATAATATATTTATCTATCTTATTTTGATGGAGGTAGATCTATCAAATTTCCTTCAGTGTCAGTCACCCGCAGACCACGAACCCTGTTAAGTGTTCGAAACGTCGGAATGAAGTTAAAATTAGTTAATATACGCGAGTTTATCCGTTTTCATAGTTTTGTTTCATAGAAAAAAAATCTCAAAGATAAACCCAGTCAGCGAAAAACAATGGGATCGAAGTGAAATCGAGTCATACCGGAGGTGATAGAAATTTAATTTTTGCATGCACTCTCAACACCTCGTCAATAGAGGCCTAACAGATATTTATGAGTACCCTGGCCGCTCCTACCGATTTCAATGGGCCACCCTGTATATCTGATGGCGACAGTACACTCGTGTTATATAATAAGTTGTTAAATATTTCCAAATTTTATTTATATGTTGTAATCAGTACAACCAATCTCATGTATTATTCTCATTCCTTTATCGAGATAAGCGATAATTAAATGTAAATTATAAAAATAAATTGATTTATTATCAGATATTGTGTTTTGATTTAGTTTCACTAATTCCCTACCCTTAAAAATACCCAATCAATACCAAGTTCATTTTATCTATCAATAAACTTAACTATTGCCAGAAGTTTATTTTCAAATGGGCCTTTTTCTACTGAATCAATATGGGATGGGCTCTACAGCTAAAGCTAACAATATAACCAGTGAATCTACTTTAACCCTTTGAGTCCCATTTTTTTATTTCTTTAGCCGATTCGATTTTCTGCCATTGCCAACCCGCTTGGCCAGCGTGGCGATTATGGCCATTACCTCCCACTCATTTGCTTTGTAATTTTGGTTGAGCTTTATTCCTATGTAAAATAAGAGTGACAGCTTGTAACCACAGTTACCAAAAGCAATAGAGTGGCTAATGCGCATAGGTAATAAGAGAGACTTACGTCCAAAAAAATTCGGGGAAAAAGACAAAGTTGCTACCTCGAGGTATAGTTTGGTATCCCTTATATTAGCGGGTAAGTAATTATGGCCGCGGGTAAGTATATTGTTGAGATACTTTCATAATCTACCGTTTAATTTTTTGCTCGTTTTAGTGCTACCATTAATGAAAAAATATATACAAAAAACTTTTACCATTCGACAGGACCTCCGTGATGCGACAGACAGGGCGATAAATGTAGATATCTTTTGTGCCCCCACGGTCTTAAACCATCGATACGAGATTCTTCTCGTGTCGATCGTTTCAGACCGTGCTGGCCGCATAGCCAATGCCTAACGCTCAACCGTGAAATGTGAAAGAAAGGCAACTAGCTGTTTTTAACGAACTAATAAAATAGATTGACGGATTGAGAAAACTACGATACGATGAGCGTTAGCAATGGGTAACTTGGCTATGCACTCAAGTAGGTGACACGTTAAACGTTAAGGAAATGATAAAATGTACCTACACCGCAGCGCGTCAGTGTTTATACGGCAGACGGGCTTTGCTAAATCTGTTACGGAAAATGTCCAGACTTTTAGGGTGATGTCCGGGTTTTTGTTAGGATATTTAGTTTAATAACCGATTTCAAAAAAAGGAAGAGATTTTAAGCTTTTTTTTCATCGAATGTGTAACACTGAATCAGGGTCTGACGACGGGATCTTGGAAGAATCGGTTGAAATTTAAACACCATTTGGGTAAATCCACAAGACTGTAACGAGAGTTACCAATTCTTTTGTATGTTCTCACATTAATTAAGTATATTATCTACCTACAGGGCTAGACGGTACGGAAACTCAACTTTGATGAATTCATTTTAAAACATACGAAAGAATTGGTAACTCTTGTTACAGTCTTGTGGATTTACCCATTTTTAATTTGTTGAATATCTAAGTCTCTGTTACAAGAAATGTCCGTACATACAAGCATGCGGTTATTTCGTGCATTAGACGCATGCGTTCTATTTTAACGAAATTTTCTAACGCAGACGTGGCAAGCCCATTTCGTTGATTGCATGCGTCAACTAACGCACCAAGCAACCGCGTTTTAGGGTGTTCGGATTTTTGTCAAGATATTTCGGCAATCATTTCTGCGACATATCATTCGGCAGGACCTCCGTGATGCGACACACAGGGCGATAATATGTCGCTACCTTTTGTGCCCCCCGGTCTTAAACCATCGATACGAGATTCTTCAGACCGTGTGGCCCCAAATTACCATTTGTCACCCCTTTCCAGCTCGCATCGTAGGCGTGTATTCCGTCGGCGGCGCCGGCAACGGAGTCCTAGTGATGGAGAACGTATGGTACCGCCGCTCGGGCGCCCGCTTCGACCTGAAGGGCTCCTCTCGTCACCGCCTGGCGCACCCGGGGCCGCTCGCCGTGCTGCTCGACGAGAACCTGCTGCGCCGTGAGTGACTGTAGACAGTGTAGAGACTGTGGTACCGCCGCGCTGGGGGCTTCGACCTGAAGGGCTCCTCTCGACACCGCCTGGCGCACCCGGGGCTCGCCGTGCTGCTCGACGAGAACCTGCTGCGCCGTGAGTGACTGTAGACAGTGTGGAGACTGTGGTACCGCCGCGCAGGGGGCTTCGACCTGAAGGGCTCCTCTCGACACCGCCTGGCGCACCCGGGGCTCGCCGTGCTGCTCGACGAGAACCTGCTGCGCCGTGAGTGACTGTAGACAGTGTAGAGACTGTGGTACCGCCGCGCAGGGGGCTTCGACCTGAAGGATTACCATGACGTACTAATTAGTACTAAGCTGTGTTTTACTCGGAGCTAGCAGAAGGTAAGCGGAAGCACGGCGGTCAGCATCTTCGAATTAAGGACGTACTCAAACGACACCTTAATGCCTGCACAATCGATCCTGTGTGTTGGGAAGGACTCGCTGCGAAACGGTCATCTTGGAGGTCTACCATCTTGGACTCCATCAAGGCATTTGAAGAAAACCGCTTGCTAACCTTGGATGAGAAACGTCAGGTTAAAAAACTCAAACCCAAACCCTCCTACGCGTATACATATAACGCAACCGGTCAGCTCTATTGCCATGAGTGCGAAAGAGTTTTTAAGACTAAGTTTGGCTTGGCCAGCCACATCAGGGCTCATGAAAGGAGAACTCCTTAATTTCTATGGTCGCCGTCATCGAAATCGATGAGGAGGACTATATAATACTAATGCACTACTTGTAACCTAAACTGAATCCCCCCCCCCCCCCCCCTCAAAGAAAGAAAGAAGGGAAACCTACCAGACACCTGTTGCGACGTGAGTAATTTTCAGCTAACGAGGTGGTCGTTATAATTTGTTGTTACTTCAATGCTGAGGGTATTTTTCTCGTGAAGATTTTAGGAAAGATTCTCCAGGTTACATCAACCTAGTTTCCCTAAAACACTAGTATCTTGAGTCTTACGGGTATTGAGTTATTCAAAAATTAATTTCTTAACTAACCCGATGATCTCCCGGATAAACTACAATAATACATTACGACACAAGTGCGAAAAACGCGTAAGACGTTTTTTAGTGCAGATGGCCCTCCGAAGTTTCAAACCTGACGTAAAATGACACACTTCTCGCACTAAAGCCTAAAAAGTACATCATCTGTACTAAAAAAGATATTTTCGAATTAGTTTTTTTCTCAAGAAACCAAACTAAAGTGACAATTTGTACACAGTCCGCTGGCAGCAGCAACTGTTCGTGGCGTCGCACACCGGCCGCGTGCTGTTCGCGTGCATCGACCGCGACACGGACTTCCTCGCGAACAACTCCGTGATGGACTACTCGCTTCTTCTGGGGTTGGAGGGACAACGGCTCGCACTCGGCATTATAGGTGCGTCTGTCTGTCTGACATTTATCATTTGTACACAGTCCGCTGGCAGCAGCAACTGTTCGTGGCGTCGCACACCGGCCGCGTGTTGTTCGCGTGCATCGACCGCGACACGGACTTTCTCGCGAACAACTCCGTAATGGACTACTCGCTTCTTCTCGGGCTGGAGGGACAACGGCTCGCACTCGGCATTATAGGTGCGTCTGTCTGACATTGATCATTTGTACACAGTCCGCTGGCAGCAGCAACTGTTCGTGGCGTCGCACACCGGGCGCGTGCTGTTTGCGTGCATCGACCGCGACACGGACTTCCTCGCGAATAACTCTGTGATGGACTACTCGCTTCTACTGGGGTTGGAGGGGCAGCGGCTCGCACTCGGCATTATAGGTGCGTCTGTCTGACATTGATAATTTGTACACAGTCCGCTGGCAGCAGCAACTGTTCGTGGCGTCGCACACCGGCCGCGTGCTGCAGTGTTATTCACTAAGGAAACCGCTTTGCTGTCAGCGCTGCGTCAGTGCTGCGGCAGCGTCGAGTTTAAAAATGGTATTCACTAATGTACGTTAAACGACACTAGTGCTCGGCGACGAATGCGGCGTGAGCTGGAACTACACTGCGTCGAGAGTTTGACGTTTAATGTATGAACTTCGTATTCTCTAACGAAAAACAGCGACGAACTCGCCCACAACTTCGCTCACAGCCTCGATTCCTAATGTCAAATCAAACAGCTAGGATGTTAGACAAGGCTGTCTCGACATCGAGCTCGTTGACGAACGCAGCGTCGAATTTGTCAATAAGAGAATAGCATAGCTGTTCGCGTGCATCGACCGCGACACGGACTTCCTCGCGAATAACTCTGTGATGGACTACTCGCTTCTACTGGGGTTGGAGGGACAGCGGCTCGCACTCGGCATTATAGGTGCGTCTGTTTGTCTGATACCGACTGCCTCGCAACCAACTCTAACAAAAAAAACTGTTTAGTTGTAAAATAATAGTACATACTATAGGGGCCGGGACGAAAGGGGTTGCCGGCCGAAGACCATAGGATAGGTCTGAGGCAGGCAACCCCATATTTCCAGCCGAGGTATGTATAGTGCTTTTCTCAAACATGCAATAAAATAAACAGCAAAAACATCAATTTTATTGCATAGTAGCAGAATGTCATAATGCCTGTGTCACAAATGTTTGTGGAATGGAAATAATAAAAGAGCACTTTGCCGGCCTAGGCCTTCAATATTTGTATTAAATACCATTAACGACCTGTTTTCCTAGTCGCACCTGAAACGTCATACTTCGCAGCCTATTATAAGGAATTAACAACAATATTTCTTTGCATGTTTGATAAAAATATTTTTCTGCTCTCCGGCCGGCAAACAGCACTTTGCGGGCCGCTGCGCTAAACTAAGTTGCCGCCTGCCGGCTCCGCTGAGCAGAAAAATTGTATACACAAACACATCTCGGCTGTTAAATCGAAAAGCCTCGGATGACGTGTAATTGTAGGCCGAGGCGAAGCCGAGGCCGACAAACATTTGACATTTCCCACTTAAACGGCCTTGGCATGTATTCTAGTATTATTTCATTTAGCTACATTATTAGTATGACTTTAAACGGGATATAGTAACTGACTTGCTCCGTGAAGATGGCATTTGTAACAGTGCCGAAATATCGGGTGTTCAATCATTGCAATTTACTTGGTAAAACTCCCGTTTTATCCTCCTGAGGTCTGGTGACGGCACTTACTTCAACCGAATTTTAACTTTGACACTATATCTATAAAGTCAAACTGTTATGTAATATACATATATAAGGTCCTAATTTATTAGTTGCAGATATTTTAACACATGATACTTTACATTAAAATAAATAACTTTAAATAGAAATTAAGAAATCTTTTCATGTATTTTTATTATAATTTCGTCTAAAAAAAATCATCATGTGCATTATCACATGTCACAATAACACTGTCTGTCATGTCATCAAACGACACAATCCAACGGAAAATAACATGACTTTGACAATCAAGTTCTTAATTTATCGACGTGAAGTGGCCAGTTCCAGTTAAGTGGTACGTAAAACAGGTACTAGAATCTGTTCAATGAGTTTTCATTTAATAATTACATAAACAGGGTGTTTTTACGTAGCAAATTTGTTTTTCCGTTTTCTCCAAAAAAACATCGTAAACGCTATAATGTTTCACGGTTTAATATACTCCAGAGACCGAGTACTATCAGCTGTAAAAATATCTGCATCTAATAAATTAGGACCTTATATATGACATAGGGCCTCACGAGGTTAAGTCATACTTACTTAAATGTAAATGACCACGTTAGCTTAAAAAACTTATAATTCAACTACATCACGACGTTTCGGACACTTGACAAGGTTCGTGGTCTGCGGGTGTCTATATAGATAAAATAGGTTTATTTCATGAATAACTATCGCGGTAACCGAATAAATTTAATGTATAGTTGTAACATTTATCAACAAGTGCCGCATTCGAAGTGTCTAATTCATAAAACAATTCAATCGCTAACGGTCACTCTCTTTCCCAGACTACATCCGAACATTCACGTGGGACAAGCGGCTGGAGCACCTCGTGAAGAAGAACCTCGGGTCGGGGCAGCCCACCGTGGTGTCGCCCGACGAGTACAAGGCGCGCTTCCGCAAGGCCGCCCGCAAGTACTTCCTGCGCGCGCCCGGACCGTGGGACCATCTCGTGTAGGGGGCACGTAGGGTACTAGTAGACATTTGTTCCCGGTATATTTCCCAACACATTACGGCGAATATTGGTAAATATTCGTGTATATAGTAATGTCGTTTTTCATATCCATACCTTTTTAGAAATTTAACCCTTAAATGCATAGTGATGTATATATGCATAATCTATTCTCGACTCTATTAACAACCCGTCAGAATTCAAATTTGAATAAATCTTTGTCAAGTCATGCATTTAAGGGTTAACATAGAAAAAATTCAATGTTGCGAATAAATTAAAAGGGCAGTCATCGAAAAATAATGAGATCGAAGTAGCGTTGAAAATGTCGGAAAAAATAATACATAGTGCATCAAGGGAGGTACCTAAGTACGGAATTACCAACGAGAGTGTTAGAAGTTAGTATTCCGCTTACCGATCGAGACCGTGTGTGTGTTTTTCATCACACTTGCCGACAAAAAAAAATAGTTTTAAGACATAATAGTATTAACTCTTAAATGCATGACCTTGACAAAGATTTATTCAAATTTGAATTCTGACATGTTGTTAATAGAGTCGAAAATACATGATGCATATATACATCACTATGCATTTAAGGGTTAAACGACGTACTAACATTTCAATTACTCCCGCTACGCACGCAAGCAATGGCGCGCTTAGACAGCAAGTGTGATGAAAAACATTTGTTTTTTTCGGGAATGTATGAAAATTTAGTTTTCGGGTTTTTTACAGAAATAATCAATGTCACTGTCACTCCATCAATTGATTTTTCCTCGGTGACATCGCGTTCTCCTGGTGTAAGTGAAAATTAGACCTAATTCTCCTTGGTTTAGAGTTGAATATTAAATTGGAAAAGGAGGGTGGGCAAATTGGCCTATTAACCAATAACGACAAACGGTATGCCTCTGGATAGCTTATGTAAGCTCCGTAACTTTTACTATGGCAGGAACTTCCAAATATGTGTGTGAAGAAACTTAATAGCACTTAAAAACTGGGAATTACAGAGTATTTAACTAACGCAAGTGTTCGTGATTGACAGTTAGTGACCGTCATTATTACTCGTTCCTAATAAGTCTGAAATTAATAAAGTGTTTAATTTCCGCAAATATGTCGTAGTCTCGTAAGATACTATATGTATATAAAAATACATTTAAGGATCATTGTTTGTTTGGCCAAAAAATATTCAAAGGTGAATATTACGAAATAAATGTCTCATTGGTAATTTTTTAGCTATAACTTTTTTCTCACAGCTGTTAGACCGTCTCTGTCTAAACAAAAACTGTAGAGTACAAAACAACCTTTCCAAAAATATATAGTTTGTTGTTATTGGCTATTAGGCCAGGGTCCATACATTTTTGCCCATCCTCCTTTAATCGATTTTTTCGAAAAAAATCCGGAAAAAAACAAGCTGTTTGGAAAGAAACGGGATTTAATCCGGAAATTTTTAACGCTAGATCCCTTTAGTCCCATCTCGTAGCCAGATTTGGTAGCTAGCTACGAAATGAGAATCGTGTCTTCCCATCTCGTAGCTAGCTACCAAATGGGAACAATTTTCCCATTTCGTAGCCAGATTTACTAGCTGGCTACGAAATGAGAAACATGTCTTCCCATCTTGTAGCTAGCTACTAAATGGGATCAATTTTGCCATTGGACACAAAATTGATTTTAGGTAAAAAAAATATTTTAGGCTATATTTTTATAGTAATAAAAAAATAGCGACAGAGATATAATAATTCATTAGATTAATATTGCCTTTAGTCTCATCTCGTAGTGTTTGTATGTTTTTACCGACATGGAAGAATGGTCTTACGGCCTTTTGAGCCAGCTTCGAATCGGGATTATTTTTCCCATCTGGAAGCCAGCTTCGAATCGGGATTATTTTTCCCATTTGGAAGCCAGCTTCAGAACCTAGCTACGAGATGGGACTTTCAATTTCCCGTATAGTAGCCAGCTTCGAATCGGGATTATTTTTCCCATTACGTAGCTAGCTACCAAATCTGGCTACGAGATGGGACTAAAGGGCTAGATCGAAGTGAAATCGAGTCTCGCCGGAGATGGTGGAAATTCAATTTTTGCATGCACTCTTAACACCACGTCAATAGAGGCCTACACAGATATTTGTGAGTACCCTGGCCGCTCCTATACAGGGTGGCCCATTCAAATCGGTCAGAATGAGAAACTCTGAAACTATAAGACATACGAACGAAGATTTGTTCTTAGGAACCATGTCACCGATTTTGATAAAAAGAAAAACTGCATTCATAAATTTGAAAAAAAAAACACTACCCAGCTAGGGAATCAAACCCGGTTGTTTTGAAAAAAATAACTATTTCTATTCAGATATCGTTTGTGTAGGTTTTAAGCAGTAAATGTCTCTAAGAAACATGATGTCTAAAATTAATGGAATTTATTGATTTAAACTTTCACGATTACCACTCATATTTTAAAGACAAACGGGTCTTAATCGCGTAAACTTACGTTTACGCAAGAGTCTGCCTGCGACCACGGGTGTAACGTCATGCCCGAAACGTCAGGATATAATTAAACGTAAGTTTACGCGATTAAGACCCGTTTGTCTTTAAAATATTAATGGAATTCATTGTTTTTACGTACTTACATTTATTATACTAGGTGTTTTAGAACAGATCTTGGTAAGTCTTATAGTTATAGATTTTCCAATACTGACCGATTTGAATGGGCCACCCTGTATATGTATCTGATGGCGACAGTACAGTCGTGTTATATAATAAGTTGTTAAATATTTCAAATTTTTATTATAATTATGTTGTATTCAGTACAACCAATCTCATGTATTTTATTCTCATTCCTTTATCGAGATAAGCGATAATTAAATGTAAATTATAAAAATAAATTGATTTATTATCAGATATTGTGTTTTGATTTAGTTTCACTAATTCCCTACCCTTAAAAATATACAATATCACGTTCATTTTATCTATCAATAAACTTAACCATTGCCAGAAGTTTATTTTCAAATGGGCCTTTTTCTACTGAATCAATATGGGACAGGCCCTACCCTACAGCTAAAGCTAACAATATAACCAGTGCATCTACATTAACCCTTTGAGTCCCATTTTTTTATTTCTTTAGCAGATTCGATTTTCTGCCATCGCCAACCTGCTTGGCCAGCGTGGCGATTATTGGCATTACCTCATTTGCTTTGTAATTTTGGTTGAGCTTTATTCCTATGTAAAATAAGAGTAACAGCTTGTAACCACAGTTACCAAAAGCAATTGAGCAAGGTAATAAGAAGGTAATAATGCGCATAGGTAATAAGAGAGACTTACGTCCAAAAAAATTCGAGGAAAAAAATACAAAGTTTACAAACCTCGAGGTATAGTTTGGTATCCCTTATCATAGGGGGTAAGTAATTATGGCCGAAATCATTGTTGAGATACTTTTATAATCTACCGTTTAATTTTTTGCGCGTTCTAGTGGTTACAGGGCTCACCTGGTATAAAATGAAGCCTTTGAAATAAAAGCCAAGTTCAAGAAGTATTTTCTTTATTCCGGAAGATTCTTCCGCGAGTACATCGAAATATACCGTCTTAAAATAATTGTAAAACAATCTTTAGTATTCCACATACAATAAATGGAGAACATCGAGGAACGATAGGAAATCTACTCGAATAGGTAAGGCACAAACTGAAACAATAGGTCAAAATCAATTCAGAAAGGTCCTATCGCGAACTTCGAAAATCGTAAATTTCGAACATCTGTTACTGCCGTGTTTCGACGGCAGTAAAGTCTAACAAACGAGTGGCTACACAAAAAACCCGGAAAATTAACACATTCGACGCCGGTGACACACCGTCTATCATCAAAAACATCTGACTCCTATGCCAGTGACACACATAAGTGATCAAAATTACCGTACTCTAGTGCCACTAGCATAAATCAAGTTCTTACTCTTATGCCAGTCGCGTCGAAACACGAACATTTTTGACACAAGTGTTGTGTCGCCGGCATAGGAGTACAATAATTTCGGTCACACATGCGTGTCACTGGCATAGGAGTTCTAATAAGAAAATTCGATCGGTGTAGTATTAGGATTTAGTGAAACAGTATCGGGGGCGAACGTGGTAAAATAACGTGACCTGGCAACGAATTCTCTATCAAATTAAAGTTGACAATGACAGGTTAACACGTTCGCCTCCGGTACTGTTTCACCAAGTGGTAATACTATGCCGATTGAAATTATCTGATAAAAATCCTATGCCAGTGACACGCATATGTGACCGAAAAGATTGTACTCCTATGTCGGCGACACAGCACTTGTGTCAAAAACGTTCGTAATTCCATGCCACTGGCATAGGAGTAAGAACTTGATTTATGCTAGTGGCATAACAATAAGATTACTTTGATCACATATGTGTGTCACTGGCATAGGAGTACAGTTTTTTCGGTCACATATGCGTGTCACCGGCGTCGAACGTGTTAATTGATAGGCAAAATTGTTGCCATGTAAAGATTATCGAAAAAATGATTGTTCACCCACTCGCTAGACTTTATATTTCGCTGCCCTGCCCCTAATATTATAAGGTTCTATATTGCATTTTTATCAACTTGAAATTTGACACAGTCCAGATTCAATTACCTCGAAAATGTTACTTATAACAGTGTATATTGGGGTAGCGATTTGTCAGCACCCCAACTCTTCCCGTGGGTGTCGTAAGACTTGACTAAGGGATTGAGGTGTCACTGTTACAATAGATAGAAGATTGATAATGGCAGCGTCATCATAATGGAGACAATACTGCGATCGCCAACCCGCTTGCCCAGCGGGGCGATTATGGGCACGTCGCACTCTCCTAAGGCACATATAGTTAATAGGAGAGGCCTCCGTCTAACAGTGGGTTGAGGTAGGCCGATGATGTCTCTGTCACACTGACGAAGGCGTCATCGGTGAGACAGAGACAGATATACGATTTTCGAAGTTCGCGCTAGGTGAGCTGACGAACAGCGAGACAAACACACAACTACGATAGCTTAAACGAAGTGCATAAGTTAAGTATAAAAAGTAAACGTTACAATAAATATATTTGATATATTCTGGGATATAAGCCTCGTCCATACAAGACAATATCCGCAATACCGAGTGAGGCCATAACGCTATCTCCTTCACACTTGCAAAAACCGGGCAAGGGTGACAGAAATGGCATGACTTCGCCCGTTATTGCGAATATCTGTCAGCAGAATATCTTCACTACACGAAGATTGCTTCTTAGATGTCTTATATTTCATGTTACCGTAGAATAATCAAATCATATGCATTAGAAGGAGAAAAACATGTCTAGTCAATTTAAACATTGGAAGGAAAAACAACCTTACAGACTAAGTTGAAAATTTGCCTTGAATTTCGTAAGGACTAGACCCTTCATTTTATGTTTATTAGTTTATAATAACCAAGAAGGTCAGTATCTATAAGCAATCTTCGTGCAGTTCGCTTAAACCTACACATGCTACATCTTACTCAATATATCACTCGCAATTTCACTGTTATATTACTTTATTATCGTTTACATTCGACCAAAGGTCACGATTTGATTTTAAATCTTACAGAAACACTAAAACTCCTAAAGCAATGCAAAATATTGTAGTCTTATAGACATGGTGATAAGGCTAAAAAGGACAAACGATACTAAGTTAAGTTAAGGGCTTGCTAAGTTTATGATCTTTTAAACTGTTAGGGAGACCCAATTAGCGTGAAATAAACATTTAAAAAAGAACATTAATTTTAGTCAGGTTTTTAACGACAATTAAGAACTAAATATCAATAAAAACTTGATGTTGGTGTTAATTTTATAAAATTTAAGCGATATTGTAATATAAAAACGCCGATCAAGATTATTTATTTTATTTATAATGATATTATCGTACTTAATTGTCGTTACGAACCTGTCTGTAAATATATTTTTTTAATGTTGCGCTAATTGGGTGCCCCTAAAAGTGAAAATGCTCTTATGAAGGGGTTCAGTATATTTACTAGATTATAAAAAAAGTTCGCAAATGTCAATCAATGGAAGTAAGATACATTATAAAGTGCAGTTTATCTCAGCTGCCAAAATATCAGCTACATTATTTTGCACTATTTTACACGTTTTAAGTTGGTTTGAACATATTTACAATGAAACAGTTACAATTACACGTGTAATCCATAAATGCCCACAACCACTTTTTATAGTCCTTTCTATGATTGCAGATTCCTGCTACTGATTGAGATGAGAAGAGATTTTTCAATGGGGTCGAAAACGACCCAATGGGCATATAGAGGTTAGACACAGACATTTAATGGAAATTTCGTGATACATAGTTTAATGAATTACTTATAGTAAACAATCGTTTTTCGTAAGATCAGCGTGTATACTAAATACTTTTGTATTTAAATATTGAGCAAACGGGTTACTCACGTTATTTAAGTCGATAATTGCTCAACATGTTTCGATCCATTTAGAAGATCATCATCATGGAGTACACGCGACCAACGCCCAACGTGTCCCGATGTCGAAGACATGTCGAGCAATTATCGATTTAAATTACGTGAGTAACCCGTTTGCTAATTATTTAAATACTTTTGTATTTATTTTCATGTAACATTTAATTGGTTTATCAACTTTTCAATTAATATAATAACTAGCTCACTTTTTTGCAGGTACAACCTACACGTAATTAATTACATTTCTAGATTTACAGTTATTTTAATTATGAAATAGTTTATACAAAAGTTGCATTGCACAGAAAAGTAGCAAGCAGTTTTATAAAAATCATATTCTTCAAACTGTATCATAATGGGGTTTCGTTTTTAATTATACATTAATATATTTGATAATAATTCCTTTACGTTCGAAAAACATTTTAATTTAAAGCAGTATTGTCAGCGCCAAATACTTTGTAGCTAACTGACGAAATAGTTAGGTACGTCATACTAAATACAAGGTGTACTGAAATATTTGGCTGATTTGGATGCTACATAGTATTTGGGACTGTTTTAACTGTATATTGTTTACAACATTTGGGATGTTGCAGTTCAGTAGGTAACGAAACGAATATATGATATACTTCATGTAAATATAACTTTAAAAATCTTAATTTCACAAGTTGTTACGTAAGTCGATAATAAGATATGCTCTAAGAACAATTTAAGAGGAGACTCGCGCAAGTTGTCAGCGAGGGTAAGCCTAGTCGTTTTATACTTATTGGGTGGTACTTTCATCAATCGGACATCGATACGCTATATGAAATCACACAATGTTTAGTCATATGATTTTTTCTACAAATTATTATATTTTCTCTATTTGAAACCATATGACATCATATCAGGCGCTATTTCTGAAACATTAAAGTAAGGTGTATACAGGTGAAACAAGTCGTGGGCAGAAATACGTTTTCCTAACTCTATAAACAACTAATTAACAATTGAATACCTAACAAGTAACTTAAATATAGACATGATTTTTTTTTTCATAATTTATGGTGAGTTTAAGAAATGATAATGGCTATTTAAGCGATTTAAAACGTTAAATGTAATAAATATAATTCAATAACGCACAAAATGACAAAATTGATGTTATGAATGACTTCCATTTAAAGTAGTTAGTTGTTTATTGAGTTAGAAAAACATATTTTTAGTGCAGATGGTGCCTTTTTTAGGCTCTAGTGCGAGAAGTGTGTCATTTTACGTCAGGTCCAAAACTTCGGAGGGTCATCTGCACTAAAAAACGTCGTACGAGACACGTGCAAAAACGAAATTGGTAACTCGTGTCGATTTAAAATCATCATCGGTCGTGTTTTAAAACATCGCCACTCGTTTCGAATTTCATGTTTTTTGCACTTGTGTCGTAATGTACTATTCTGTTCACGACTTATGCTTCACCCTGTATAGCAACAGACTTTCCAAAATTCCTATTTTCTTCGTTTATCAATTACAATAATTAGCATTACATTCTTAGCAGGCAACTTAGGTACAGTCATGTCTAAAAATATGTATACATTTCAGAACGTATGCCCATGGCACAAGGATCAAAATCGTTGATATATTTTTGTAGTCGTCCATACATGCATGCGAGCCGGTTTTCTGTTCCATATTTACAGTGCTCATTGCTTATCTAATCCTATTTTTGAAAGCTATGGAAGGTCGTTATAAGTTAACACAGCAAATGTCACAGAATCCATCTAGCCACTCACTTGTTTCATGTAGCTTTTGTTACATGTCATCACTCTTATTTTACATAGACTTACCCCCTTATTCATAAACGTTTGTTAACTTAACAAGCCGCTAATAATTGTTTGTCCCTTTCGGCATTAACAATGTGTCCATAAGAGCAAAAGGGACAAACAATACTTAGCGGCTTGTTAAGTTAGCAGACGTTTATGAATAAGGGGGATAGAGTCTATCGCAAAAATCAAAGCAAGTGAGTGGCTAGTGGGTTCCTGGCAATGATTGCGTGGGAAAAACACATCATAACTAGCCATTTTTTATATTTTGTAGTTTTGTCTCATGAAAATTGTAATTTTCTCAAACTTGCAATGAAATGTTTAGAGGACGTACCTCAAATCAATCAAGGAAGTAACGTAGTTTCGGGTTCTACGAGCGAACAATGATTTAAAGGATTTTTATACAATATGTTAGGCCTTAGCCTTTCTTTTGTTTATAAAAGTCAAAGTATGATAGACTTGAATACATGAAACTGATTAGTAACATTTCTTTTTTATTTCATTACAAGTTTGAGAAAAGCACTATTTGACTTCTCGGCTTTTGCAGTAATGTACTATTTAATTTAGTTGAAATTGTTAGCTGTAACAAAAACGAGTCGAAGTATTAATTAATATCGTCTATTCTTTTTTATGCTATAAGCCGAGACACACCGAACGCGTATGCATAACGTGCGTTTCGTATGAGATTTCCTAGTAGATGCCACACCCCTTGCGTGGCGTTCACGCATCCAGTATGACTCGGCTTGAATTATTTATATTTTCTAGTATTTTTCTTAACTGGTGAGTGTTTAATTATAAAAACTATCCCATGTCCAAGACACTCTGTGCGGGAACTGAAGGCGTTGTGCAGCGAAGCGCGGCGATACATCTGACGCGACTTCACTTACCGAACAAACTCTAGTGTGTATATTCTCGTGTGAGTGGCGGGTGCTCCGGGGTCCCTAGCGGAATCACGCGGGCTCCAGCGAGCGGCTGAGGCTGCGGAGTTGTTCTAGCCCCGCTAGCAGATCCCTACAGAACATATATTATTGGTTGAATTAGTAAGTGACTTAACTTGTATTCACTTACAGGTATATTAAAAGGCCTCGAACAAAAGAAATATATTCTATTTTCTACAATATTTCTAAAAATTCACTGGTAAATTTTATTATCTGGCTAGCAGGAGATTGGAAATCTTCGCATCTTTTTTTTTGTTTTAAGATTTTTAGTTGTCTAGTACAATTTGTGATTGCATTAAACGATATGTTGTGTATTTTAAAATTTTATTGATTTTAGTGTTTACATGAGAATTTGTTTGTATTAAGTGAGCTTAATTTGTTTATCAGAATAAAAATATACATACGTTTTTTAATTAAAAAATAAAACTTTTTAACGTATTAGGTTAGGTTAAAAAGGTTATATTTGAAGGATGCGAATTTGCGTCTGCGGCATTAGGTTAAAGTACGCTAATTGGCGTCATCGGCATCACGTTTACGCATACATAGGACGCGAATTCGCGTCTTCGGCATTCAATGGGTTTACTATTAATACCAATCATGTGTATGAATTCGAGGTTTAAGGTTTCAAGTCTGTAATAACAAATAAGATTATGTTTTGAAAAGGCGTGGTTATGGAAGTTTTTAGGTACCTATACAAGTTTTTAGGTTCATATACATTTTTTTCTACTGGCGTACGGAATAGATGTAAAGAAAGGTATCCGGGCGAGCTTCGGCTACAAAGCCAGTGAAGTGAGTTGGATAGAGCACCTTTAGTTTATTGTTGTACAAGTAAAATATATAATTGCTTAAGTCCGGAGATCAAGGAGGTTCCTTCTTATGAGGTGTTTGTAAAAAAACTAAAGGACCTTTTAATAAAAAATGCATTTTATAGTATTGATGAATTTTATAATCTTATTGTTTTCATTTTTCTAATTATTATCATTGTAATGGGTTATTATTATTATTCTTTTTTTTGTATTAGGCTGTTAATATTATTTATTGTCGTTGTAAGTTTGACATATGTTATTATTAACATTAAAGAATTTGAATTGAATTGAATTGAATTGTAAAGGTTAAGTGGTCTACCTGAGTGACGCCTCCGCCACGTCGGCGGCTCCACGCAGGTCGGCGGCGGCGCCGGCGCGGGCCCCGCGGAGCACCCGCAGCTCGTTCTGTGTCGTCGCCAACTCCTCCTGCGTACAGCACATACGGGGCTACATAACAGGATGTTTAGCCAACTTGCCAATCGCTTAGGGAACATACCCATACTACGTGACCCTTTTTTAAGCGTTTTTTGAACCCCCCCTCCCCCTGGTGACCAAGCGTAGTATACGCCAAGACAAACCCCCCCCTAGTTTTCACGTAGTATTTTTCGGTCTATGAAAATACGTACTGCGAGAGTGCGGCCGTAGATTCACTAACAATTTTTAATTGTAGAATTGTACTTTTGGTTTTAAAAATTGTAGTAATGGGAAAAACGATTACAAAACAATCTCGAAATATACTACTCACGTTACAAGATACCAGACCCCTTCCTCCCCCTGGTGACCAAAATTGGTACTTTGACGGACCCCCTCCCCCCCTAAACAGGTCACGTAGTATGGGTATGGAAGTTTTCTCTCTCTGTCACTCTTTCATATTGGTGCGACAAAGACAGTTAGCTGCCTTTCGTTTACGATTGAGCGTTAGCGATCGGCAACTTGTCTAAGCACCCAGGTCTAACATGTACGCGTACACTTCAAACTAAGATCTTCAGACGCCAACGTGCAGGGTGTTCAACTGTTCATGAAGAGTGGGTTATAAAGTGTTAATAACGGGGTTACAAAAACACGAGACGAGCCTGATACAGCACGATAATCTCTAAAAGATGTAAACTAACTAAATAAAGGAATTAAATTCAATGGATCTTTTTTTATCTCAACAAATTTTATTTTTGTTTCAAACGAATCACGGATGTTTTTGTCCCACCATTGACACAAAAACACTAATGTTGTGTTCAAGAAAATATTTAGTTTATCTCTCACACAAAAAAACATGAAATTCGAAACAAGTGGCAATGTTTTGCGAGAGTTACAAATTTCCTTTTTACACGTGTATCGTACGACGTTTTCTTAGTACAGATGACCCTCCGAAGTTTTGGACCTCACGTAAAATGACCCACTTCTCGCACTAGAGCCTAAAAAAAGGCACCATCTGTACTAAAAATTAACATTATATGAAAGGCCCACGAAAAAAACGTGTCTCCTAGTTAATTCAAATAAAAAAAGAACCTTACTTTTGAACGGAACACGCTGCACATTTACCCTGAATTTCATAAGGACTAGGCATGTTTCTTCCATGAACCTTTCATATTCGACTTCATCATCTCAGTACACGTAACTGTGTTGTTAACACAAAAATCCTTACTTAACACACAATTACCCACCTTAAGCCTTCGGATTTGTATCCTCAATTGATTAACCAATGATTCTGATTCTGGCGATTCTCGATACTGAAAAATAAAATAATTTATAGTTTGATTTCTAATTAATAACATTGATAAATTTACTGACATTTTGAATTTACATTATTTGATACCTATTTCTCAAATCTTGTAATACAAATTGCAGTTCCGGGTTGAATTGCCATATAATAAAATGAAATATCCTGGTAACATATTAAAGTTTCGGGACATTTCTTATACCAGGGACCGGAACCGTTATTTTCTCCATACAAAAGGAACGGTTCTTTTATCGTTCATTCGGTATATAAATTTGCAATTTGCAAGTTTTGATTTTGTAAATAATTACATAAAATATTGAGCATTATATAAAGAGTGTAAAATATTGGGTTATTTCGAGGTTTTCGTAAAATACTGTTTTGTATTAGAAATTTAGTAAAGTATTGATGCACTGTCATGCATATTACGATTTCCTTTATGCTTATGTTTCATTTAGAGTTATTTGATCTAGATTTTGTTTTTATTTGGTATAGATTTATGATTTTGTTTTTGTACTTTTTGAAATAAATTTATGAAAATATACCGGAAATTTTTTGTTGTATTGAAAAAACATATTGAGAAGTACAGGCTTTGAGAAATAGATTCCTTATTTAATTAATAATGGAAATGTGCCATGTTTCTAGGTGGTTTATTAAGAAAAAATAATAAGCATAATTTTCCATAAAACCAGCGTGATTCAGGTCACCGTAATTATGGCAATATATAGGCATTTTTTTTTAAATACACTGTAATTAAAAATTAATTAAATGTTTTTAATTAATCGCGCGCTCTAGCTTCCTTGCTGTCGTGTATGGCAAAAAATTCTGCCTTAAAAATATACAAAAAGTGGGTTAAAAAAATATGTATCTTATAAGACATACAGCCAAGGGGTAATAAAAAAATGTCGCTTACCCCGTCATCCCCCTCGCCCTGCACCCTCCCCCGCTGCGCCGCCGCGCCGGCGCCCCCTCCCCCCGCGGCGGCGCGCGCGGCTCGCAGCTCGTCCTCGAGGCGCGCGCGCCGCCGCCGCTCGGCGTTCAACTCTGATCTGTGCGGAGAATACACGACTCTTATAAAGGTGCGTTTAAGGGCATTTTCGCGAGAAGAGATACAAAAACTTATTTTTCTGAAACAGGAAAATTTTATGTTTTTCCTGCTCAGAATCACGAGCTCTTTCGATCCTACTAGAAGAAAAAAAGTGTCCCAACTTTTTGTTTCTATTACGTAACCGTTTTTCAAACACTTTCTACAGCGGTTACAAAGTGGAGAGCCTGTAAAATGTATGAAAAATGAGGGACCATTTTTTTCTTATACTTTTTTTCTCCTAGATTGAAAGAACTCGTTATTCTAAGTAAGAAAAACATTAAATTTACCTACCTTAAAAAAAATTTTTTTTGGATCTCTTTTCGTGAAAATGCCCTTAAACCAAAAGAGCATTCGCTGTTCTAGCGCCCATTCTACGAAATCAACCAATCACGTTTTGTATACCGATCGAATTTCGTAGAGTGGGACGTTAGAATGCTCTTTTAATTTGAACACACCTTAACTAATCGACTGATCATCCTCTTTCACGTCAAACAAATTAATTCGATTCTACAATAATCTTATATCTATGGTACTGTGGTGTACTGTAAGGTGCTGTGGAAGAAGTATAATTCGCGTCGCACAAACGTGACCCGGAGGCCGGAGCCTCGAGGATGACTGATGCAGTTTTCTTTTTTATTCATTACATTGATTTTATGCCATCCATTTAAATACAAAATTCATTCGTAAACAAACAGTAATGTAATAATAACAAACATGAAATTCAAAACGAGTGGCAATGTTTTAAAACACGACCGATAGGAAATATTTTAAATCGACGCGAGTTACGAATTTCGTTTTTGCCCGTATCTCGTACGACATTTTTTAATGCAGATGGCCCTCCGAAGTTTTGGACCTGACATAAAATAACGCATTCCGCACTAGAGCCCAAAAACCGGCCAAGTGCGAGTCGGACTCACGCGCGAAGGGTTCCGTACCATTATCATTAAAAAATACAATTAAATCAACCTATCTCAAAAACTATAGAGATAATTTAACCAAACCAAAAATCGTTGATAAAGTTTATTAATATGCATAACACATTTTTTTTAGAATTTTATACGTCCTTTAAAAAATAGAGGGGGGGCTCATTTTTCAGAATTTGACAGCTGATATCTCGAAAACGGGTCACTTAAATAAAAATGTGATGTATAAACCTGTATATCATTTTCAAAGACCTTTCTATTGACACCTCACACGCTTATATACATCTAAAAAAAGTTCCTTCAGTTACATGTATGGAGGGCCCCAACCCCAATTATTTTTTTAATAATATGATATCATAATTTTGTAGCGGTCCAATCGGTCCATACACATATCTTTACCAAATTTCATCACTGTCGCATTTATAGTTTCCGAGTAAATCGGCTGTGACAGACGGACAGACGGACATGACGAATCTATAAGGGTTCCGTTTTTGCCATTTTGGCTACGGAACCCTAAAAACGCACCATCTATACTAAAAAGGATTGTTATATGACCTCTACAATACCTATAATTAAATGTTTAAACTCACATGTATTAACATGTTACGGAAATTCTAAGTCCCCATTATCGAGCACTGAGCCCATGCCATTTAATCATGTTATTATAAATGATAGTTGAAATTCAATCATCTATGGTGATATTCGATCTATTAACATTCTACATATAATATTTATGGTGTTAAATTAACCCTTTTAATATTTGTGGTATATTGACAAACCCCAAAGGTGCATTCGTGCAGGAAATGTACTGGCTCACAAGCATGTTATGACTCAAACAAAAATAAACTCCATATCTCATCACCATCATCAAACTTTATAATTTCTCAAATATATTCGAAATTTATACTATGTCTATGATGGAATAAAAAATAGTTTCCGTATTTTATTAAGATTTCCTTGTTGAAACCTATCTAACATTATCTTTAAACAATGTAGAATTTACAAAAGAGACAATAATTTATAAAATGATAAATATGAACCCACCTGGTTCTCTCCAGCTCTTGCAACAGCGGCTGCAGGTCGGGCTCGGGCTCCGGCGACGTCCGCCCCGGGTGCACCGGCAGGAAGTCTGGTAATCGCATTGATTCTGCTCCTGCGGATATCATAACACCTACTGAGGCTTACCAAGCAAAAGCACCATTCTTTATACCACTGAATTCCAACACAGGTGCATTTTAGTTCTAGGAATATTTTGTAATTTAATCCCTATAATAAGTGTGCCTTATGAGCATTACAAAAAATATTGAATAAAATCAAGGCTAAATTAAAATTCAAAACGAAGTTGGTGGCAACTGACAGGTTACTGCTGGTCTCCTGTTCATTGCCACCGCGATTTGGGTTCCACTTTTCACTTACAATCAGGTGGAGTGGAGCCACTTTGTTTTGTTGTGCCAATGAATATAAAAAAATACTAATAAAATAAGTATTAAATAAATAATTGGAGGAATATCTTAAAATGGGATGATCTAATTCACATCCATATTAGGAAGAATATATAGACAATAATAATAATATTTGTGGCTATGACAACTGACAACTATGAAGATCAAGCAAGTATGCTCGAAGCCCTTGACAGGAGAAGCTAGGAATGCAAAATATAATAACAATATTGTGTTCAATCTGTACAGTGTGTACACTATGAAAGTGAAGTAAAGAAATAAATAGTTTTTTATTTACTTCCTATTAAATGTACTGGATCAAAATAAAATAAACTAAAATGGACATGGGCAGGACACATGTGTCGAGAAAATAAAAAGAAGTGGACCAGAACAATAACAGAGTGGACCCCCTTTACCAATACAAAGAGGAAGAGAGGTAGACCTCGGAAAAGATGGGCTGATGACATAAGAAAGATGGCCGGACATCTATGGATTAGAAGAACCCAATATAGGCAAGACTGGAGAATGCTGGAGGAGGCCTATGTGTCCACAGGACACACAGACAGAGCCCTACCTACATAACAGAAAAAAAATACTTTGTCTGTACCAAGGCTATAAATAAAATAAAAAATGTATTGGATAGCTGGAGGAGGCCTTTGCCATACCATGAAATTAGAGACATTTCTCTAATTTTAGAATAAGAGGCTTAGGTAATAGATAGATAGAAATACATGTTTTACATGTACTTCTCGGGCAAAAAGGGACTTAGTCCTGATTATAGTAATTGTAAGATTCCTGCTCTAAGCATGCAATCTTTGCCTTCAGCAACAGTTGCAGTTTAATTTCTATTGAACATACAACATATTTGAACTTTGATAACATCCCAAATAATAGTACAAGACTCCATGATAACAAAAAATTACCATTGGAAAATTTTCCAACCATGAAAACAGTAGACAGTTACATCACTACCAATTATAACCTGATAATTTAAGATGATAATATGAATCACCATGTATTATACAGATTCTGTGGATCATTTTATTAGACATTCCTTTTCTTTAGGGAAATGAGTCATGAATCAATAAGGAACTTCTTAAAACACAACTCATGAATTTGTACAAACAAATGAATTGTAATATTTTAAATGGGACCAATTCATTTTTTATTGTTTAATAACTCCAACTCACAAAACATCTTGATCCCTCATGCTTAAAACCATAAATGAGTCCATGCAGATACATAAAAAGGTAGGCTTTTAAAATTAGTAAGCATTTGTTGTTGATTGTGACTTACTACAACTAACCAATGAATAAATTACAATATGAATGAATTATTTACCACAAATGAAGTTTACTAAACTGAGCCTGTAATTAATATTTAATATACTCATTATTAAAGTCAGGTCAGGCAAACAATGAACATGATTATGTAAATATTTATCCATGCTTTCAACACTGCGCAAGCTTGTATTGGGTATGAAATAGTTACTTCTGCTATTTGTAACAATAAAATAACACTCACCAGCATTAGGGGGTAAATCCAGTGGGAAGGTGCTACGAGGAGACATGTTCCGTCGGTCGGCGGGGTTCACAGACTCTGTGAGGTCCAGGCTGAGTGGCACTTCAGGCGCCGGCGCACCCTCCGCGCCGCGCGGCAGGTCCAGCGGTACCCGCGCCTCTCCGTACCCGCCATAGCGCGCCCCTCGCCGTCCCAGCGACCCCGCACCCGCGTTGTAATTCGTGTTAAACGTAAAGTCCGGCAGATTGTCGAGATCCACCGATATGGGCCCGTTAGAGTTCAGGTAGGCCTGCTCCACTAGGATGTGGTCCTGCACGAAGTCCGGCAGCGACGGCATGCCAGCCGGCTCCGGCCCGGGCCGGTACGGGTTGCGGTCGACCTCGGTGTCGTCTCCTCCACTGTACGCCTCCGCGGAGCTACTCGAAGACGTATTATCACTGGCGCGCGGCTCGGCGCTCCTCTCTTTGGCTTGGGGCTCGCGCGCGGCGTCGGGCCGCGTGGGCGAGTGCTGCACGGTGCCGGCGTACACCTTGGGCCGGGCGCCCGTGTTCTCGTAAGTCGAGGTGCCCGGCAGGGACAGGTCGCGCTTCAGGAAATGCCGAAACGAGAACGGGTTCTCCTCCTTCCGTGTCGCTCCGGTAGACTCTGAAAGCGAAACGGACTAGAGTCGAGGCGTGCCTTTATATTTAGATCGCAAAAAACAACTTCCAAACACTCACTCGAAGACGAACTTTTTGCTTCAGCGGGCGACGCATCGCCGTTTTCGCTATTATTACACCTCGCCTCATCAGTTTCCGGGGTCAATAGACGGGGGAAGTATGGCAAATCCGTTCTGCTGTGTTCGTTGTCCTGAGAAGACCCTTCATTATTTGAATTTTGGGCCGATTTCTTATTTGATACACCGTCCTCGTCCTCCGCCATTATAATGAAAATGACAGTTCGGAAATTGCGTTCAAAAATAACAATACTGTTGCGTTCGTAAATAAAGACGCGTTCTAAACCGGTCCTTTCAATGGAAGTTAAAAATGAGTGTAACTCGTGTAACTACAGTTTTTAGAAGATCATGAAATTATTTTTCCCAAGCGTAGAATAAGTATTTTAAGCCACTATGTTGTATTTCATATAGTATTTATATTCTTTGTTTCTGATTAGGATTTTTAAAATGTTTGTCTTTTGCTTCACATAATGCGATTTATGAGCAATCGATTGAGTTCGATACTCAGATTAACGAATAGAATTCGATATTCGCTAGTGATGTAGTTGCCATGTAGAGTTTGTCGTATTGTGTGTAAAGCACTAAAGTATCGAACATTGCATACGATTTCTCATAGAATGGCAACTATGATTGGTACACGTGGGTGCACATGTTTTTTTCTTGGCGGGAACTTGAAAAAAGTAGTTGAAAATTTTTCGCTCCGTATTATAAAATTAATTTTTTATAGTTAAAATAACTAAATTTTGTAAATAGTTGTATAAATATTAAACATAATTATAGGTACTTTTAAATAATGGATGGAAACGAGGAGGGCGGGGAAAACCCGCCCAACTCTCTCAAGCGCTCCAAAGTTGGTGGTGAAGGCGGCCCGGACGATGGCGGCGGCGGTGAGCGTTCTAATGACAATTATTTACCGTTTTTTAAACCAAACTATAAAAGACTATATCCCGAGAACTCTACAAAAACGGAATTTAAAGTGTTTGTTGAACACACGAATCCAATGGACAGGTTGGGAAATAAAAGCCCCATATTTCTTAATCATATATTTACAACAGACATAAAAGGTGTGATGGCAATACAAAGAGTAAATGCCAATAAAATTGCAGTTATCTTCAAACAATATAACACAGCAAATAACTTTATAAACAACTCTACATTCTTACAAAAATATAATATGAAAGCATACATATCGGCGACACAAATTGAAAAAACTGGCATAATTAGATTTGTACCAGCGAATATTTCTAATAAAGATTTATACTCTAAACTGAGCTCTATATATGAAATTATATCAGTGCGACGTTTTACGAAGAAAGTTGGACAAGACCGTGTTCCATTACAAACAGTCAGCATAACATTTTTATCCAATGTACTACCGGACAATGTACAATATGATTTATTCTCTTACAGAGTATTTGAATATATACCTCCCCTACAACAATGCTTTAAGTGCTTTAAATTCAATCACTCTGCTCGAGTGTGCAACGGCAAGCAAAGATGCTCAATTTGTTCAGGTGAACATTTATATAAAGATTGTGACAAACCGAATGAGCTCTGCTGTGTTAATTGCAGTGGCCCTCATTTAGCTATATCAAAATTATGCCCCATTAAAATTAACAAAATTTTAGAGAAAAAAAAGTAAAATTACGTACGCTAGTGTATCAAATACCAAAATTATACCTAAAATAAACGAAACTGAATATCCTGCATTGCCGATGCCACAACAGCAAAAGAGCCAAAATGTACAAATTGTAAATAATAATTCTGTAAATACTAAGTCTGTAAATAATAAATCTGTAAATAAGTCTGCACATAATAAGTATGTAAATAAAAATGTAAATAATAAGCCTGCTTCACAGGTTGTACATACAGTTGCCCAGAATGTCCAGCCTTTGGATCTTAAAGCCCAGATCATCTCCAACAGTGAAGTACTAGCGGCCATGGTACAGTCACTGGTGGAGCTGGGCAACAACCCGAACCCTACTCCCATTACCACAACTTCCATCAAAGATGTTCTCATCAAGAATTTGCCCTAATGGATCTAGGTTCCCCTAGGGAGTCTCAACTACGCATTGCGCAGTTTAACGTAGAAGGTGCTACTAATAAGAAGCCTCTATTAGTACAATTTTTGCAACAAAAGAATATAGACATATGTCTACTCAACGAAACATGGTTCAAAAATAATCACAATTTTAAAATACCTGGCTACAATCTGCACTATAAATTATCACAAAATCCTCGCAATGGTGTAGCAATATTAATAAAACCATATTTAAAATACAGTGCTTTAACCACATCTTTTTATGAAGATATACAATCTATAGCTGTCTCTATATCTACTGAACATGGTAATTTAACTGTACTATGTGTATATTGTCCTCCGTCCAGAAGTCGTATAAGATTAAATAGGCTGCGCAATACCATCAGAGACCTTCCTAAACCTATTTTCATTGGTGGTGATTTTAACGCTCATCACATTGCATTCGGTTGCTTATCAACAAAGGGTCGTGGTAAAGACCTATATGAGATCATTGATGAGTGTGATTTATGTATCCTAAATGATGGTCGTTTTACTACAGTGAATCGCCCTAGAAACAACCCTTCAGCCATTGATGTTTGCTTTACTAGTGCTTGTTTAGCTCCTCTCTGTGATTGGACTGTGCATGATAATTGCATGGGAAGTTACCATTACCCTACTATAACCGTAATGTCTTTAGGCGTTAATAAATATCAAATTAATCCCCCTGCCGATAAATTTCTATATAAAAAAACAGACTGGCACAAATATAATCAACTTTCCGAGAGTACTTTTGAAGACATGACAATTAATATTAATGACCCTCTTGCCACTTACACTGAGTTTTGCGACCGTCTTGATGCACTTATGCATAAAGTTATTCCTAAGTTTTCCAAATCAGCCCATTTTGCTAGCAGACCTCCAACACCTTGGTGGAACGAGATATGTCAGCAAAGTGTAATTGCATCTTATAATGCACTAAAACTGTACAGACGTGACTCTACCATAGAAAATTATATTAATTATAAGAAATTAGACGCCTTGAAAAAGAGAACTATATCTGAACAAAAGAAAAAAGGATGGAGTGACCTTTGTAATTCTTTCAATAGAACTACCCCAATAAGTAAAATTTGGAACATGATTAAGATGTTTAAAGGTTCCAAGTCTAATACTAAATCTTACAGAGATGAGTTCATTTCACCATTTTTAGATAAGTTATCAGATAATACTAACCTAAAAGATACAAGCGACATATACAACTATTTTAACAGCAATAATAACAATCTTAATTCAAATCTTTTAATGGAACCCTTTACTTGGAATGAATTTATAACGAGTTTACGGTCTAGACGTAACACAAGTCCAGGATTAGACAACTTTCCATATATTGCAATTAAAGAACTCAATCAATCTGTACAACAACTGTTTCTTGACATTCTTAATCTGCTATGGTCCAATTTGATTATTCCAAACTCATGGAAAACTCAATGTGTTATTCCAATTCTTAAACCAGATAAATCCCCAGAGCAAGCTAGTTCATATCGCCCAATATCCTTATCTTCATGTCTTGGAAAGTTATTCGAAAATATGATTAAACTTAGACTGGATTGGTTTGTGGAGGCTAATGGCATTATTCCTAATGTGCAGTATGGCTTCCGTAGAGGGCGTAGTTGCGCTGACAGTTTCATCTCACTCATCTCTGACCTGAAATTAGCAAAAAATTCAAAGTCACACACAGTTTGTGTATTTCTTGATATACAGGGAGCATTTGATAATGTTGACCCAGGAATCTTGGTCAACATTATGTCTGAAGTAGGTATACCTGGCCAACTATGTAAATGGATTTATAACTTTTTAAATAACAGAACATTGTATGTTAAATTTAATAATATATTACATGGACCTAGATCAACATCTAAAGGCACCATGCAAGGTGCCACACTATCACCATTGCTGTACAATTTGTACACATGCGAAATTTGTAAATATGTAGATACCAGTAATGTAAATATTTTACAATTTGCAGATGATATTGTTCTGTACAGTGTCAACAGGAATTTGAATATAGCCATAGACAATATTAACAGTGCTTTAGAACAGTTAGGTGTATATTATAATGGCCGACTCAGATTAAAAATAAATGCATCAAAGAGCAGTTTAATGATTTTTGGCGATGATGAACCAACTATGGACATAGTATATTGTGGAGACCCTATCAATAGAGTAAGATCAAAAAAATTTTTAGGTGTCCTTATTGATCAAAATCTTACTTTCGAAGAACATGTACGCTATATTTCAACAAACGCTCTGAAAGGTATAAATATAATTAGATGTTTCTTGGTGTGTCTTGGGGTGCAGATCCCAAGATACTATCTGTATTATATAAAGCTATAGTGAGAAGCCATTTCGATTACAGTGCTATTGCGTACATTAACAGTGTACATACTAAGAAGTTAGACATTTTGCAAAATAAAGCTTTGAGAATTATCTCTGGTGCAATGTGCTCAACTCCCATAAGAGCCATGGAAGTTGAGACCAAAATTATGCCACTCATTTTACGACGGCTCTACCTTGCTGAAAGATACTGTCTTAAATTGTTGTATTCTAATAACTCAGAAATAATAAATAAGATTTTACCTCATAGAGTCCATGTGGCAGGTCCTTTGGCAACTGGAGAGGGTCTACTTCTTGGTAACTCCCCAATGTTGTACCATATATTACTGGAAATAGAAAATAGTTGTAGTAAAATTAGAAGACAGCACCCATGGCCATGTTATTCCACCCAATATAAAAGCATTACACTCCCAGTCAAAGTATTAGATTCCATAACCAATAATGTAGAAATGTTAAAATTTTTATCTGAAAATGATTACTACACCTTGTATACAGATGGTAGTAAAGGTGAGGGTTATGTGCGCTGTGCTGTATATGATCCTCAGAGCAAATTTACTCAGAGCTTTATTTTGCCAAATGTATGTACAATTTTTACTGCAGAGGCTTATGCTGCCTATGAAGCTCTTTTGAGAATTGGAAATATAAATAACTGTAAATATTTTCTGATTGTAACTGATTCTTTAAGTCTGATTCAAGGATTGACCTATTTAAAAATTCAATTCAAAACAAATTTTGTTATTTATGCCATTAAAGAATTGCTGTATAAATATCATATTCAAGGTAATGACATTTCTTTTATGTGGGTTCCTTCTCATAAGGGAATATCTGGGAACGAAATTGTAGACAAAGCTTGCCTTTCAGGGTCTAAATGCACTCGACGTCAGCAAACACTATGTATGTTCCTATGTCAGATTTCATATACTCTGTAAAGTTAGGTATTAAGATACTATGGGAAGAAATGTGGAAGAAGGATCAAGAACATGGTAAAGGAAGATGGTATGGTAGCATACAAGAAAACTACCGGTCAGACCGTGGTATGACAGTCTACAGAGAGCCAGTCGCGATTTTATCACCACTATGAACCGCTTACGATATGGACATAATACTGCACCAACACACCATCGCAAGACTTAATATTATTCAATCAAACGCCTGCACCTATTGTGAAACTGAAGAAGGAACCGTTGAACATATCGTATTCAAATGCCAAAAATTCTTGATTGACAAGATTAGTGCTTGCCAGTGAATTAAGTGAAGTGTGTAAAAACTGTGATTTTCATCCCGCCCGCCGCCGCTTAATAATCTTCTTAAAGATTCTGAAACGTATACAGCAATTTATAAATACATTAAAAATACTGTCCAAAAACTTTAAACTTCAGCTGTATTTATACTGTAGTGTTCTATTACACTAAATAAAGACTTGGCTTAAAGGTCTTGAAACCAGGCCATAAAATCCAAAAAAAAAAAAAAGAGTACCTACATGCTACATGACTGACACCTATAGTGTTGTCAAATAGTTGAAATAGTAGAGTTGTGAAATAATCAAGAAATTTTTATGTAATTTGGTGTGAAGCGAATACCATTGTTTGCTGAACTTTCTATTAGTAATTTTACATTGCTAGGTCCGGCTGCCAAACGAGTGCTATTAAACACTGTTGTACTCGCCTATATTCCATCTCAAAACTTTGCCACAATGACAATGGGCGATGAACTGCCTGTCACATCTTTGGTTTTGCCTGTTCTTATTCGTCCTGTCTTAACTCAGGTTTGTACTAATTGATTAACTAGATATCGTGAAAATATTTGCGATAGTGTTACTTACTTTACGTTGATAAGCTTCAAGGCTACCATAGATCACGTCACAACAACATTCTACGTTTTATATTTCAGTTGGAGAAATATGATTTGGGCGCATCACAGACGTTACGAGCAGCTCTTACCAAGGCAGAGGCAGCTGTGCCAGGGCTTAATTATGATTTGGTGGCTGGGATAATGCGAAGAGCTGACATACCAGTCAATATGAATGAGAGCTTACTACGTTTGCAGGGGGCACTGACAGAAGCAGAATGTAAATTATTGTTTATTTATTTCTTGTCATTAATCTTCATCTGAATTAGTTAATAACATATGGTCCACATTGTGACATTCAGAACTTAAAAATATTCTCTTTAAGTTTCCAAATTGTAAAATATAAAAAGCTGTACATAATTGGTGCTAAAGCAGATTTCGAAAACAATGTATTAACTTTGAAATCTGATGTACATGTAAACAGTTTCAAAATGTGACACTTGTCATCAAGAACACAATTTTGTTAGACAATGCTGGGTTAGATGACTTTTAATTATTGTTAATTGCTTTAAGTGTAATGGTAATTATCAAGGACCGGATTTGTCATATCAAAAATCTAACTGTCAGAGGGATTAACCAAGCTTATTGATAAATAACTGATACTTAACTAACTATGCTTTTGGAAAAATATTCTAAATTGTCGCTTGTTCATTTTATTCCATGGAATATTGCAGATAGGTACTAAAAGCATTATTAAATCTATATATGTTATGTTATAATGTTTCTCAACTCATTCTTTTTCATGAGTTTTACTCATTAGGTGACTATCAATGCAATGATTCTTTAGCTTTTAAATGTATGTCACATTTGAGCAATATATTGTTGAAAAATCTTTGTTGTAACTAAGAGATGAATTTGTGAAAACTTAAGTGACATATCACATAAATTACATATTTATGATTGTGTGACTCAACCTCGTATGTCCAGGGTGTATGAGTCAACCTTGTATATGAAATGTATGTATTTTGTACAGAAATATATTTTTATGACACAACCTTGTAAGCTATTATACGAGGTTGAGTTACACAGCGAACAATATGTCACACTGACATGGTTTATTTTAATATCAAAAATAGAAGTCATATATTACAGAAAAATCTTTTACAGTTGGTAATGGGTAATACAATATTATTCCATAACATTCTAAGTCAATAAAACAACTTGGTCAATCCCTCTGACCGGTAGATTTTTGCTATGAAAATTGCAGTCCTTGATAATTATTGCTTTATATTACAGGTGCTGATTTAAGATTGAATAGGTCAGAAGAGGCATTCCAAGAATTAAACAAGAAATCTACTGCATTGAAGAAAATTTTGAGTAGGATTCCTGATGAAATAACAGACAGAAAGACTTTCCTGGAAACTATTAAGTGAGTTCTAGTACTAACACTAGTTAAAGATATTCAAAGACTAAATATAAAAATAATTGTATATTTGAAGTTGCTCTTGGCAATTTTGATTGGACAGTTTAGGTGCATTCTGCCTGTTGGGTAATGTTGGTATAGTTTTATAGCTAGATTACACTTTTGTGAGGGAGTGTGATCTTCTCTTTGTAGTATTATTAGTTATTCTGATTGTATGTATACAATTTTCAGTTGCGGGTAAAAAAAAGGTAAACAAATATGGCTGACATTCAATAGTATTTCACGTCTTTGCCACATATCATGTTCAAACAAACATGTTCGCAGATATATTTTTACAGATTATATTTTTTTGCTAATATAAATTTAATATTATACCATTTCTAAGTAGTAAACTTGCATGAAACTTCAGGGTTTGTTCAACAGCCAAGGTCATGACCTGTATTTTATTTATAATCAGGGATCGGACAAATGTGCGTTATTATTCGCAATAATATGGACATGGCACCAAATTTGATTGAATTTTTTTTGATTGAATAATTTCTTGAAATTTGGATTTCGAAGCTTTCAGGGGTCTATTCACAAAGTGAAAACCTTTGTGAATAGACCCCTGAAAGCTTCGAATATATATATTACTGGTGTCAAAAAGGTAATTTTCTGTTACTGGTGACAAAAAGGTAATTTTCTGAAAATGATTAAATGAATAATTATTCAATCAACTTTGGAGTCATGTCCATATTATTGCGAATAATGACGCACATTTGTCCGATCTCTGTTTATAATATAGGTACAAGTAACAGTCAACCTGTTCTGTTATTGTGCTTAGGTAATAGGGTAGTACCTAATTAGCTATGTTTTATTGTTATTTTTTATGTTTCTATGAGTTATTATATATATGTAGTGCCAACATAAAAATAAAACAAAAAGTTCCTTAAAAATTAATTGAAAGAAAAAGCCAAACATTAATGGATGTAGTTTAATTTTTAAAATCTGATTTGAATTGCTTTCTCTAATGTTACAGAAATATGTAGTACTTACCTAATTATAGGTCAGAGATAGGATTTGAAATGAAGATTATAAATTTAGATCTGTTTCAAACAATGTAATAGTGATTACTAAATATTTAACTATTTTTTCCATTTTTTCTTCCAGGGAGATTGCATCAGCCATCAAGAAGCTTTTGGATGCTGTCAATGAGGTATCCCAGTACACCCCGGGTCCTGGAAAACAAGTGCTAGAACAAAGGAAAAGGGAATTTGTCAAATATTCCAAAAGGTTTTCCAACACACTGAAGGAGTACTTCAAGGAGGGCCAGTGAGTACAGTCTTTATCATTACTGATGTTGGTCTTGTGTTTTTGATACTATGGTATTGGAAGTTGACTTGTGGATAAAGGTTTAACAACTTGAACTTTTATTACTGCAGAATATAAAACCGCCACCATAAATTGGATGAACAAAATATGAGTATTTTTTTACAACAGTAATTGGACAAGATCGCAATAAGAGGTCCCTCTTCAGTCTTTGCGGATTTTGAGTTGTTAAGCCTTTAGAGTCTTTAGGGCTTCAGGTCAAGTCTGTGAACCTCAAAATAATCGGAAGAAATTGCTCTGTAGCATTAGGACTTTTAGGACCATCTATTGAAAACTTACAATATTACTGTGTGGTCATAATTAAATGCAAAAAATGCATTCCTAGCCATGACCCCATTCTGCAATCGCATACGATAAGCGATAACTAACAAATAAATTAAAATAAAATGCGAATGAAAACTTACGTGACCATAATGTATGGAATTGTTGATTTCTTTCGATTTGGTTACAGTCAAAAATACGCGGGAACTGTTGTCTAGTACTATTTTTATTCGTCATTCATTAAGTCCTCATTATTAAAAACCAGCTATCTAGTAACTGGTGTAAGGTGCCTTAAACTATTATTTATTACTTATTAATTGCTGGCACCATCTACAAAAACTGTATACATCTTGCCTTGTCCATTTTATGATTGGTCTCGCTAAGCTTAAAATGTCTCCTTTATTTTCAGGGCCAATGCTGTGTTCGTGAGTGCTCTTTACTTAATCCACCAGACAAACCAAATTTTATATACAGTAAAAAATAAGTCTGAATAAATTCACTTCTGTAATCATATAATGCTTAGTAGTATTTACTGATCTTTCTTCTTGTTTATGAATATTAACTAGATATGAAAGTAGATATGGGGCTGCCTATCACAAGTCAGAGGGACTAAACCTATAAGCTTTGTTTTCTCATGTGTACAGCAATATACTCGTACATTAAATGTTATAGGGTTCATGACAACATTGATATAAATTATGTATCTAATCTCCAATTTTACATCCCATCAATATGGGCGTGGGAAACAACAGCTCATAAAACAGTTGGTGTTCTTGAAATCATAATAGCGATATAATTATGGTTCTATAAAAATGTTCCATGATAGCGCTAAGTATGAGGTTTCAGCAAACATCTATTCTATTGAACATAATGAATAATGATCCTTAGACATTATTTCCAAATCGAATTACATTCCGTTTTCTACTGGACTAGCTTCCGTTACAATTTTTCAATAAGCAGGTATTGTACTCTGATTGAAATGTTAACTATATAAAAAAAAAAAAAAACATTTCACTTACAAATGTCTAAGTACCTACTACATACTTAATCCAAAATAAACTTAAAATATTTATGATAAACAAGTAGTTATAGTTACCGACACCCGGACGCCTGGCAAGATGAGAAAATGTGTAATAATAATATTTACCACTTAGGTCTATATTTCAATATGGTAGTTGCGATTCTAAACAAATAATATTTTAAATTATGTACTTTAAATTAGGTACATATTTTTTGTTTGTAAAAGTATAGTTTTATTTATTAATGTCAGTAAGTATCTATACGTAAATTAATAGTTGTTTTAATGCGAAATCTATATCTATGTCCTATTTTAGTAAAATATATTTAATTTAATACAAATTTGAAGTACCTCTAAACTAACTTAATTGGTATTCGCAGTAATTTGTCCCAAATGAATAAAAAAATGGCGAATAATCTTGAATTAATCATATAATTATTATTTAAATTTAACATTACCTGTACAACTTTCTGATGGTACTTGAAATACCTATCAGATCACAATAAAAATATAGGTACGACTGCATGTACTATGTGACGTGTAGCGACTACTCTATCATAAATCAGAACGTATGACTGTTGTACTTTACCCTAGACTAGTATTATAGATTTAGAAAGTGTTAAACATTAATGTTAATATGGAAATTTGCACTGTTTTGAAGATATACCCATCTAATAGAGAAATATTTTTAACTGATGTTTTATTTCTAACTTTGTTTCTTACTTACAGCCCGATTATCTCGCTCTGCTTTACTGCCGTAAGTAGTGGGTACTTCCCGATATTCTCTCGGGTAAATTATTCTTGGGTAGCAAATATTTTAACGACTCCTTTATTCGGAAATTGGTTATAGGTCTACATTAAAGATTGAAAATAGTGATTCATTATAAGTTGCTGGTAGTACAGTCACGTCTACACCGTGTCCAATAAATCCGAATACAGAACAAATATCGAATAAAACAAATGGGCAAAAAAATCCTACAGTTATTATTATGTTTTATGAATGGCACACTTATATACTATATTCACAACAAATATTTTGGAATAACTCCAGCTATAACTTTTTTACCAGCCTCAAACGCGTTTCAAACGAATCATACGCGGCACGCACCATTTTCTTCACATTTGATCCCAAATACCCGTGGTAACCTTTTTGAAATGATCTAAGTTCCTGATTTTATAAAAATGTAGTCGTTAAAGCACCTTTTAAACTTAGGAGCATTTATCTTCTCCATAAATTTGGTTTTATAGAAAAAAAAACGTTAATTTTAACGCTTTTATCGAAAAGTAACTGAAGGCAGTGTAACTCGCTTCCATACAGCATTCCACGCCATGGTCGATAGTGAGCTCTGGAACCTAGGACCATTTTTCTGATAGCCCGGAATGTGTTCTATACTTGGTACCCACAATCGCCAATTTTGAACACGATAAGTCTGTTCTACCCCATACGGATTCTCGTAATAAAAATTAACTCGTCACCTGCGTGCCGAGCAAGTATTTTATTGGCAATTTACAATCTTCTCTTCTTAGACACTGCGGATATGACACATTCATTGTGATTGTATTTTATTAAGATGAAAATACTCTTTATTTTACATTACTATTTGATAACCTGTGATTCCTGTATTTTAGAACTGAGGTAAAATACGTGTATTCGAACTTATTGGACAGGGTGTAAATTATACATTTCATAATATATGCCCAATTGCCCAGGGCATAAAAATCAAAATCGTACTTAAATGTTTTTGGAGCCAGCGGCGTCCGCGCCGTAATCAGTAGTTAAAATAATGTTTAAAAAACCGGCCAAGAGCATGTCAGGCCATGCTCAGTGTAGGCTTCCATAGTTATTCAAAAACGGCTGGGCCGATTATGTTAGAAATAGTTTATGTTACAGTATTATAGAAGCCTGCTATTCATGGTTTTTCATATTTTTGGACCCACGAATCAAAAGTTAGAGGGCGGTAGTGGGAGACACAATATTTATTATTCTGGTGCGGTTATCTCCGAAAATAATGTCTTTAGAAAATCAATTTCTGTACCCTTATTCTTTTTAAAATACCTATTCAACGATACCCCACACTATAGGATCATAACAAAATTAAAATCATCCCCCCTTTACGAGTATAGGTACAATATACCTATACTATTTTGCAAATTTCTATTACTATGCTGCGGACAGACAGACAGGTGGACAGACGGACATGGCGAAACTATAAGGGTTCCTAGTTACTACGGAACCCTAATAAAAAAGCGACTAAGAGCTTATCTGGTTCTGCCACAGAACACTATACCTAATTAAAATATCCTGTGGGCCGTGCCCAGTGCAGGATTGGGTGCGTACTTGCATATTTCTTACAATCTCATAATAGGCAAAATAAACATTTTACCACTTTAGAAGTGTGTACCTATTTAGAAGAAATACATTAGAAACCGCATTAACATTTTTGGAGATCTATAGGTACGGTCGGCTCTAATAATATGTATACGATTTTGATCCTTATGCCCTTTACATACGGTCCGAAATGTATACATATTATTAGACGTGACTATACATACGGGTTTGATGAAAAAAAAAATCGAGTTTCAGTTCCACGAACCCCCAAAATGTATTGTTGTAGTTCTATTTGTGTGTAAAAATGACGCGGTTCAAAAAATAAATGTATTGTATTTACTTATTAAGTTTCAAGAATAGATATTGTTCGAGATTACTCCATAAACGAAACGTGCCCTTTTTTCCCAGTTTGCTACGGAACCCTAAAAATCATTCCCATATGTCGTGGTTTCGAGAGTTTATCATATTCTAAAATAGGCATTTACCTACTTCTTCAATTCACATGCCCCCGTAAGCTAAAGGCTAATTAATAATGAATATAGGTATAAAGGATGCACAATTTTTCAAGGCACATACTCGTACGAATAGGTATGTAAGGTAAATAGAGAGGTTGTCAACAGTCGTGCCTAGTCATAAACATCTGTTGGCCGAATAAATAAGATTTCGCTTAAATATGTTATCTTCGAGCGGCACATCTCAGCTGCTCATAAATCAGAATAATGCATTCGTTGCGATTCCATTAACGGTTTCGTATTTAAATATATCCTGTTCGGTCACAGGCAGTCTCAGGACCGCGTAGCACCAGATAAATCAACCAATCCAATCCGAATTAAGTAATTGAAGTTATTTATTTAAAAAAATCTACAAAATACGCAGTTGGTTCTGCCTTTGAACCGGCGATATACAATACAATTACAGGGTGGTCCAAACCTTGACGTCAAAAAATTTTTTTTAGATTCCTCACGTCATGAGCTATCAGAATATACCCCATGTATGTTAGCCGATTTTTTGTAGTTTTCGAGATATTAATTTTTGAAAATTTTTTTTTGAGTAATTCTGGAATGAAGAAATTTATTAATAAGAAAAAACTATTGGGTTTTTTAACTAGTTTCTTTTTGTAAAAGTATTACTACAAATAAAGCATTTACTAACAAAAAAATTAGCGTCCTCACTTTGATACTGACAGAGAGGGAAAATTACGATACGCTACGATGCGTTAGCGATTGGCAACTTGTCTAAGCACCCCTTACCACCTTACGCTACGGCCAAAATAAAAATCAGAAGCAGGTAAATGCCGCTGCGTTCAAGTTACATGCTTTGGATTTTTCGTTCGGATCGCCTAATCAAAATGGTTACCCGACATTTTAAAGGTAAAAAACGGTGTACGCGGAAATATGTGGAGGTCGAGGATCGAGGGTTCCCGTGTCAAGTGTCACGGACACCGGCCAGGGCGCACGACCCGCCATTGTGCGACAGCACGACGAGACGAATCGCGACGCAGGCTTCTTGACCCACGTAAATTCGGTCACGAAATCATTTTATTCCAAATCGTTCTCCAACACCGGCTCGTCCGACTGCCAAAAACCTCTCTCGATTTATTCCCACGACTTACAACAATACCACAGTGAGATTAAACAGAGCAGTCTGTTTTCCGTGGTTATCTGGCCGAAACGAGTAGGTACATAATGTTTACTGAACCAATGCAATCATACTTTAACTTTAGTGACTTGTTTAATGCTTAATATTTAGATTCTTTGTACTTAGTATCGCGAATTCTTTCGAGCCAAATAGTTACCTACCCTCTAGTCGCAACAAACGAAAGAAATTCTATTCCATTTCATTAATCATCCAAAATTTACTGCTACATTTTATTGCCTGGGCGGTAGGTTAGTGTGTAGTAGTAGATAGCCTTACTAGGCTTGTACTATAAAATTATGGTAACCTCCTACCTTATGGTAGGTATGTGCAATATGTGCATAATTATTAATTGCTTGAAAGTACATTGCCAGTATTGCTACATTTGGGATTCCATTTCGAGCAACTCACAAATCGTTATTGGAGTTAGGTCTAGGTACCTACTTTGTAGTTCAGGCAGACATATTTTAGGTCGGCGCGGAACTAACACACTAATTGAACAATTATTGTAGGCCACTTTCTTTCCGGATCGAATACATTATTTTTTATGACTCCGAACTTCAACAATGAGTCAATCATATGGATCAGTTAAAATATTCATAGCTTTGAGGCGGAGGCGTAATCGATTTCAACTCCGAGGCGCGGGTCCTGTGCCTGTACGAGCAGATGAAAGCGCGTGATACGACACCTAATACGAGCGATTGTACTCCGCGAGATGTGCGTCGCATGCCTATCTGCGTATCCGCATCATATTTATATTACTCATAGGTTATTGATGTAATAAAAAAATCCTAGAGAAATGAGAGTCATATACCTATACAAATAAACGTGTAGAACATGACATGGTCCTGGGTTTTTTTCATTTAAGACCACCCTGTTTTCAGAAATTTTTGTCGATATTTTGCCAAGATTTTGCCCGCAAAATAACCCACCTCACTCAAGAAGCTCTAACAGACAACTGGATGAAGATCAGTGGCGTGCACAGGGTTTTTAGTTAGGGTAGGCAATTTTTTTTATCTGAGCAAACAAACAATATTGACCATCGCATTGCAAACTCACAAGTGGATAGACGGGAGTAAAGTAAAAGAGTCTAGGTATAGCTTGCGACAATAACTAAGTCTTTTATCTCGACCGCCGACTTTTGTTAACGTCCTAATGCTTTTCAAATCGCTCATGTTTTCTAAAGAAGAGTGAAAGGTTTTTAAATATGCGTAGCATTAATCATCGGTGAATTCGAAATATAAGTGCAATACCTAACGAGTGAAATAGCTAAAATACAATGTTCATTAATGCTATAAGTACAATTTCCGAGTACAGAATACATCGACTTTTGAAATAATTACACGTACCTGTACTAACTTCTTTTGTTTTATTGTTAACTTGCTAAATCCGCCGAAAATCAACTTCGTAGACACGCTAGACATACAGCAGCCACCATCAACTAACTAGGTACTTATTCACAATTTATTCTCATAGCATAATTCCGTCACGCACAGTCACAAGTCACAACACTTACATGAAAATAAACGTAAAAAAAATCTGTTAGAACCGAATTGTATTAATATAACAATGAATGAGTTTTGTTTTGATAGATTTTCTACTGATTAACCTCAAACCTGTATCGCAAAAATCAAAACCGACTCGCGACTGTTTGTAAACAAATAAACCTGACAGAATGTAATGCCTCTCACTTCAAGTAAAAATCGCAACATAGGAGAGTTCTTAAAATTAGTCGTATTACATCTCGAGGCTCGGTAAGTCAGAGAGAGACCGACATTGGCCGTCCTTCTCGCACGTATGGTGCCTAGGCGCAGCCTATTCTTTTGATTGTGTGCGTATATTTTCTATCTTCGTGTTCACTGGGCAAGAATATGTATATACTTCACGGACATGTCTACACAAACGCACTGTGTGAGTGTGTGTGTTTTTTGTAGGCTCCGATAGCCGTTGCCTTACCCCAGATGGGGCTTGGGCAGCCGCGCGCTAGGCTAGCTAGCGCGCGCGGAAATTTAAATCGCCGCGAGCTCCGTTAATATAAATATTTATGTGGATTTCTTTCAGAAAACATGACAAATTATTATAATGAAGACGAAAAAGTATATGTAGATGCTGTTCTGCTAGGGTAGGCAGTGCCTATTTGCCTATATGGAGTGCACGCCACTGATGAAGATAGACGCAAAAGTCATACCTAGTGTTAGTCATGCCTAGTGCTTCTCACATAATCTATTTTATACTAAAAATAGTGGAGCCGCCATAAGAATGTTACGTTTTTCTATAATAAACAATTTGTTTAAAATTCTAGTTTTGGGCAATGTTTCCCCTGGAGGCAAGTTGGCTAGTTTCACGGTACTAAGTACCTACCTACCTACATCAACCCACCTAATGCTCTACAATTCATAATTTAGGTACTATTCCAAAACATTGCAATAGTTTGGTTTACTGTATGTAGTTATTACGATTAAAATGAGCCTTAATTATACATTATAGAAATACTTGTAATTTACTGGTCAGTGCTATGATAAACTTATTTAGGTACTAAAGACGTAACTAAAGACCGAAGAGCTAGTGACTTCCTCGCACAACTCATCAGTATTGCAATTACAGCGAGGAAATACCACCAGCATCCGCCTCGGTACAATGCCACAAGGGGCAATCTTAGAGATAGGTTAGGTAAGGTAGGTTAGGTAAGGCTAGATTAGTTTTATTTAATTAATGTATTTAATTGTACCTACAGTTTTAAAAATTTAGCTATCTTTTCAATTTCATGCGTGACCCGCTTTATCATCGAGGAGACGAGGCGCGTGTAAAATGTTTTTTACCTCATATTTTTCAGATTTCAGCTGCATACAAATAAATACTTTCCAAAACAGAGCGTAAATCAACCTAATAGTGATAACATACAAATCGAAACAATAAATGGTGCTATTCGTGTCATTTATTTCCGTTTGCGTATTAGCATAGCAGACTACAAAAAAGCTAGTTGTAGATGCAACAGATTCCGCCCGGATCGTCCAAGAAGCTCCCGCGTAATTGCTGCACATCAATCTCCGGTCTACGTTGCAAAAACAAAGCATTTGTTATTGAAGATATTATCATGCGATAACCTAAACTGCTAACGTGATTTATACTGACGATTCGATCGTTACATTACGTATGCAGTACGAATGCATGAAAGTTCAACGACGAGTTCGCTTAATTCGGGACGGATGAGTCTAATACCTATGTACATAAACATATTGGGCACGTGCTAGTTATAGAGAACTTTGTTGGTTTCTTACGCTAGTGTTTTTGATATTTGGGTGCCTTTACATATACATAGTTCTTTATAGTAAGTACTTTGTAGTAAGATCGTTTGTCGTTTGTATACTTGGGCGGATAGGTGAATTTGCAGTTTATCTGGCGGGCGTTCCTTGGTTCGGAGTTTGGTATAGGTAAATGAAGTAGTTTGAAGGTGCTGTTATGCTCAGCCGTGTGGTGACGGCAATAAACTTTGTCGCCACCCCAACTTCTCGTGCGGGTGTCGTAAGTGTCGACTAAGGGATTGAAGTGTCACTGACCATTATTTGATAAAAGATTGATGATGGGCAGCAGCGTTATCAAAATGGACACATTACTGCGATCGCCAATCCGCTTGCCCAGAGTGGCGATTATGGGTATTTTCCTCCTAATGCGTTTATACGCATAGTTAATAGGAGAGGCCTACGTCCAGCAGTGGACTATCATAGGCTGCCGTTAGCAGCTGTAAGCTCCACTTTAGTGAAGAAAAATGATTAGTTTATAACTTATAACATTTCAATAGCATTAGTTTAAAAATGACGACCTGCAAAGGTGCATTTAGACCAAACGAGCATTCGCTCGTTCTATCCTCCACTATACGAAATCAACGAACTTCGACGAATCACGTTTTGTGTAACAAACGAATTTCGTTAAAGAGAACAGCCGGGCAGACTGACAATATTATAGACATCTATTTGTAATTTTGTGAAAGAAATCCCGTGTTGAGGTTAGCCTCACTTTAGTCAATAAATATAAAAAAAATACACATACATTAAATGAGATAAAAATTAAATAAGATAATCAGCTTGAAATAAAACTATGAAAACGGATAAACTCGCGTATATTAACTAATTTTAACTTCATTCCGATGTTTCGAACACTTTACAGGGTTCAACTGACAATGGAGGAAATTTGATAGATCTACCTCCATCAAAATAAGAAAGATAAGTACAAAACTACCCACCAAAGAAAAATTACTCAACCACAGACAATAAATTTTAAGGGTGGATGTACATACAAAATTTGCAAATTAAGCTAGTTATTCATTACAAATATTTTCAGAATGAAGACAAGAGACAAAATAAATAATCTACGCCGGTTCTATCCCTACGCCACTGCCTGAGAAGTATTTCCTTCCTTTGTATGATTGTATTGTTAGGAAGGTATCCCAATAGGCAAGAAACTCAGCGGGACAACTCTTTTCAAAAAACATTTGTAGTACATCTTAAGATCATCATGCATTAAACCAAAACATACAATTTTGATTAATAAGGAAATTTAAAATAATTTTGAAAAAATGTTGCCAGTACTAAAAAGGGGGGGGGGGGTGGGGGGGGGGAATGGTCACCACCGCCAAATACATCAGCCTCACGGTTTATGTCTAGACTGTTCCTTTATCAGATGAACAACTGCGTGGTAATAGTAGCACACATACAAAGGATTCATACCAGTTCATCCGTGATATTAAAGACCTAACTTTGACGGATGAGGAAATCATGGTCAGTTTTGATGTCCAGTCACTATTCACCAGTTTACCTGTGCAAGACTGCATTGAAATTGTCAAGAGAAGGTTAAGGGAGCAGAACATGTCAGAGGAATACGCTAAGTTGTTGGAACATTGCCTTACATCTGGCTAATACTTACTATGGAACGGTGAATTCTCCTTCAAGTGGATGGCGTGGCGATGGGGTCTCCAGTTTCTCCTGTTGTCGCAGACATCTTTATGGAGGACTTCGAGGAGAGAGCACTCTCATTGGCTCCCATGCAGCCGAAGATATTTAAAAGATATGTAGATGACACCTTTACTATCCTTCCAAAAAGTAGTGTTTCAACTTTCTTAGATCATTTAAATTCCATTCATGATAAAATTAAATTTACTATGGAGTTAGAAAATGACTGTTCTCTGTCTTTCTTAGATGTTTTGGTTATAAGAAATCCGGATAAAACTTTGGGTCACACTGTATATAGGAAACCTACTCAAACTGATAGGTATTTAAATGGCAATTCCCACCACCATCCCAGCCAACTAGCTACTGTAGGCAAATCTTTGTTTCAGAGAGCCCAAAAGATATGCGATGATCGGCATCTAGCTGCGGAGCTTCGGCATGCTAGGCAGGCACTTCGGGCAAACAACCTGAAGATCCCTCGAGCCGATCAGAAGACTCGTATGAAGATTCCTACTGTTGAGCGCAGGCCAGCCGTTCTGCCTTTTGTTGGAGGGGTTACAGACAGGATCAGCCGCATCTTGAAACGTGCTTTTATTAAAACCTATTTTAAGCCAATGAAGAAGATGTCGCAGTTTCTGAGGCCTGTTAAGTATAGCACCCCCTTACTGAATGCAGGAGTGTATAAGCTGGACTGTGAATGTGGGCTTTCATATGTTGGGCAGACAAAGAGGAATATCACTACTAGGGTGAAGGAACACATAGCCGATGTCAAGCACCGTCGACAACATTCTGCGGTTTGGGAGCATGTCAGTGATGGACCGAATCATTCTATTAAGTTTGACAAGCCTTTGATTGTCGTTAAGGAGAAGAGAAACATTCCTAGAATGTTGCGTGAGGCTATTGAGATAATGAAATATCCAAACTTTAACAGAATGGAAAGAAGCTTGTCTCTACCACCAGCTTGGGATCCAGTTGTTCATCTGATAAAGGAACAGTCTAGACATAAACCGTGAGGCTGATGTATTTGGCGGTGGTGACCATTCCCCCCCCCCCCCCCCCTTTTTAGTACTGGCAACATTTTTGCAAAATTATTTTAAATTTCCTTATTAATCAAAATTGTATGTTTTGGTTTAATGCATGATGATCTTAAGATGTACTACAAATGTTTTTTGAAAAGAGTTGTCCCGCTGAGTTTCTTGCCGGTCCCAATTTTGGGATACCTTCCTAACAATACAATCATACAAAGGAAGGAAATACTTCTCAGGCAGTGGCGTAGGGATAGAACCGGCGTAGATTATTTATTTTGTCTCTTGTCTTCATTCTGAAAATATTTGTAATGAATAACTAGCTTAATTGGCAAATTTTGTATGTACATCCACCCTTAAAATTTATTGTCTGTGGTTGAGTAATTTTTCTTTGGTGGGTAGTTTTGTACTTATCTTTCTTATTTTGATGGAGGTAGATCTATCAAATTTCCTCCATTGTCAGTCATCCGCAGACCACGAACCCTGTAAAGTGTTCGAAACGTCGGAATAAAGTTAAAATTAGTTAATATACGCGAGTTTATCCGTTTTCATAGTTTTATTTCATGAGTAATCCTCGCGGTAACCGAAGAAAATATTATAATCAGCTTATTTATATTTTCGTAGTCTTGGCATTTTGTTGTCCATGGAGTCGACGACCTCGTATATTTATAAGGTATGTACAGTCGAGTGCATTAATATATAGACACATTTGTAAGGGATCAGTATGGAGAAGTGTATATATATTAATGCACTCACTTGGTATTGTTTTGACACGGAATGATTATTAGGTAAGTAGGTCGTCTTTCACATGCTATCGGTAAAATTATTACAAATAAGTTTTTGCTATTATGAATTTGGAAGGCGCGTGTGGTTTACGAAGGGTGAACTCAACGTTGTCAAAAATTGTATTTTACAAAATGTAATGTAATGTACTTCAAACAATAACTAGTTTTCGCGCCTTTTAGTTGAAAGCTGTCAGGTGTCAAATAAAATTTTTTCAAATTTTGTAAATAACATTTATTATTTTTATTTTTACACATTTCTTTCTTTTATATTGTCTAAATTAACAGTGATAATTTATTATATAAAACAAAATCAAACAATATGGGGCCCGCGACATGTGGTAAATGTGGAAATAAGACTGCGCCCCGAAAATCGTTAGACTGTTCTGCGTGTCGATTGAAATACTGCCTGGAATGCCTGGATTTTCTAGGTGTTAGCTTTAAGCGATTTTCGCTAATGAGCATGGAAAGCCGAACAATTTGGAAATGCCGAAACTGCTATGAAAAACCAAGTACCCTAAAACAACCGAGAAAGTCAATTACTCCAAAACCATGTACGTCCAAGGCAAGTACGACTCCATGTAGCTTACAATCGATTATACTAGAACAACAGGACCTAAATATTGAAGATACTGTATTCGTAAATACCGTTAACAAATCAGCAATATCAATGCAAGACCAGAGCCGATCTGCTGTAACATGTATGAGCGAAGAAGGGAGAATGGCCTGTAAAGTAGTTAAATGTGCCTCGTGCAATATCGTAATAAATGAAGTTCTGGCATTTATTGATAACAAGCTGCATACTATGAACGATGAGAGCCTCAGTCGAATCTGTGTTACCGCATTTTCAGACTCAGACATAGTGACTGCAAAAAAGCTTTTGTTTGAATCCTTACCTGGAGCTAAAAACAAAGTCAGAAAGGGACAAGGTAAGACTTTGCGAGCCATCGACGATATTATATCAGTGCTGCGAGTAGCAGATCAAGATGAAGTCCCTATGTTTGTAGCTAAAGACCTCGGGAAACTACCACCCGTATCTTTTGATCATATTGACGTCACTACGTTTATGCGAGATATGAATGTTCTAAAAGAAGAGATTCGGTATATTAAAGAGAAATATGCTACTAATGAACATTTGCACCTTGTAGGAACAGACTTAAAAACATTAAAAAATTCCTCATCTTTAAAGAACCCCAAGGATAATATCAATACTTTCAATGCCGTAAAACAAAGAGTGTCAAACGACGACAGTGGCCAGAGTAATCGTCAAGACATAGATACTGTAGTTGTGCCTGAAGTCGCCTCTGTCTCTTCTCTACTGTCGCCATCTTTATCTACATACCAGTCTGACCGTCAAGAAAATCATAATGAGTTGGTAAATAATGCGCCTCCCAAACACACGGCCGTACAAGTTGAACCACAGAATAAAGCCTCATACGCAGCTGTTGCTAAAGATGGCGAATGGAAAACACCAAACAGGAAGTGTACTCGTAAGAAAAAGTTGGATCTGAAGCATAAAGGAAATGACACCTTCGTTGGACAAAAAGGAATAGCGACTACAGATCCTCTGGATAACTTTAATTAAAGCGGCGGAATCCAGTGCTCCTATTTATATTTATAATGTAGCGAAGGAAGTACCTTACCGTTAAACAATAATGGATAAAACTCTGAAAATAATTACATTTAATTGTAAAAACATAAAGAGATCTACCGAGTGTGTACGAAAACTGTGCAAGTCAGCTGATATTGTAGCCCTCCAGGAGACTTGGCTCCTTAGCCATGACTTACCATTCTTGGACAGCATTGACGACAATTTCGGGTTTACTGGTAAATCTGCAGTAGATTCTTCGGCCGGCCTGTTGCGGGGCAGGCCACACGGTGGAGTTGCCCTACTATGGAGGAAGGATTTATTTCCGATAGTTTCAGTAGTACAGTGTAAGAGCGTACGTTTAGCGGCGATCAAAATTGTGGTACACAATCGCTCGCTACTTGTCTTTTCCATTTACATGCCCACAGATACAAATGAAAATCTCATTGAATTCACGGAATGCCTGAGTGAGATCAGTGCAATCGTTGACAGCCAGGATATTCAATGTGTATTCATGTTAGGCGACTACAATGCACATCCAGGTGAGCAATTTTCATATGAACTTGATAATTTCTGTGAAGATCAGTCATGGACATGCATAGACATGGATATTTTACCGGCGGACACTTTCACATTCGTAAGCGAAGCACACGGTAGTCGGCGATGGCTTGACCACTGCGTTGTTACTAATGCGGCTAAGACAACAGTTTCGAATGTATCAGTATTACAGGATATCTATTGGTCTGACCATTATCCAGTCTTATTAGAATGTAACATCAATTCACTGGTATCTCAAGACCCAATGTGTGCCAATATGATACGTAATAAAATAAGATGGGGCGAACGCGATCCTGGTCAGATTGATAGATACCGCGACCGTTGTAATAGTAAGTTAAAGAAAATAGATTTTAATTTAGATTTCTGCAACTGTGCGAATAAAATATGTTCAGATACAAGTCATCGGCTACTATTGAATGACATGTATAAGGAAATTATTAATACACTCTCAAAAAGTGCCGAACTGACATATACGAGTACTAGTAAGCACAGTGGCAGAACCAAACATGTACCAGGCTGGAACAAGCACGTGAGGGACGCCCACAGGGAGGCGCGGCTATGGTTCAAGGCCTGGTTATCACATGGTAAGCCGAAAGCTGGTGTGTACTATCACAATATGTGTAATTCCAGAAAAATATTTATATCAAGGCTTAAATGGTGCCAGAACAATGCGGAACAAATAAAAATGGACATAATCGCACAGCATCATTCGAATAAAAAGTTTGTTAAATTCTGGAAGAACACCAAAAAGCTGGACCATAGACCTAGTCTCCCGGCCAGTGTGGAGGGAGTGCATGTGCCTGTTGATATTGCTAACCTGTTCCGGAGACACTTTAGACTAGAATCTCCACTAGGGTCAGCGTCGCAGGTTTTCGGTGCTGGATCGGATGTCTCGCCGATATGTAACATTATCTTTACGGCTAAAGATGTATCGAATGTTATCAAAGGCATGGATGGCGGAAAATCACCAGGACATGACGATCTCAGCGTCGAACACTTGAAGTACGCTGGTGACCACCTGCCTAGATGTTTGGCGATGTTTTATTCCCTGTGTTTGAGTCACTCTTATTTGCCCGACGACCTAATGCATACCATTGTAGTACCGATAGTCAAGGATAGAACTGGGGATTCATCTAGCTTATCCAACTACAGACCTATATCGCTGGCATCTGTTATAGCTAAGGTACTGGACGGTCTGCGGGATAGGCAAATAGAAAAGCACTCATCCCTCAACGATGCGCAATTTGGGTTTAGGCCAGGTTTGTCCACGGAAAGTGCTATTCTTTGCCTCAAGCAGACTGTACAGTACTATACGACCAGAAAAACACCCGTATTTGCTGCATTCTTAGATTTATCAAAAGCTTTTGGTCTGGTATCGTATAATCTGTTGTGGGATAAACTAAAGAGAGATACGACTCTGCCATCTGAGATAATAGCGATATTGGAATACTGGTATAGCAACCAGAAAAACCAGGTCAGATGGGGGGGGGACGTTCTCCGAGGAGTACAGGTTGCAATGCGGTATAAGGCAGGGAGGCCTAACCTCCCCCAGACTGTTCACTATTTTCATAAATAGTCTGATTGAAGAGCTTAGCAGCACTAAGATCGGATGTCATATAGGTGGAGTATGCATAAATAATTTGAACTACGCTGATGATATGGTGCTGCTAAGCCCTTCAATTAGAGCATTACAGAGACTTATATTTATATGTCAAAAATACGCTGAGAATCATGGGCTTAAATATAATGTTAAAAAGAGTGAGGTAATAGTTTTTAAACCAAAATCCAAGACCTACATCGATCTGCCTGACATATCATTATATAACACACCTCTACCCAGAGTAGAAAAATTTAAATATTTAGGACATTGGGTGACGGAAGACCTCAGCGATAATATTGACATAGAAAGAGAGCGTAGGGCGCTGGCCGTTCGTTGCAATATGCTATGCCGCAGGTTTGCTCGTTGTACAGTTCCAGTAAAGGTAACGTTATTCAAAGCATACTGCCAAACTTTTTACACTTGCAGCCTGTGGGGTAGCTTTACGCAGCGAGCGTACAGCGACCTACGAGTACAATATAATAATGCCTACAGGATGTTGATGGGTCTGCCTCGCTACTGCAGCGCCTCGGGAATGTTTGCGGAGGCGCAAGTAGATGGGTTCGACGCAATCATGAGAAAGCGATGTGCCTCCTTATTAAACCGTTGGCGAGGCAGTTCCAACAGCATCCTGAAGGCGTTAGTAGATAGGTGGGACTCTCCTCTACTGCAGAGATGGACTAAGCTCCACACGTCTTAGATATAGTATTATTTCATTAATTAGTATTATTTATTTTTAAATATGTAGTAGTTAGTTATATGGACTACGTCCGAAATAAAAGTTGTTATTATTGTTATTCTCTTTATTTATACATCTTCTTAGGTCTTGTTATTATTATTATTATTATTAGTTCATAAGTCAAAAAATTCTTTGAAGTTTATAAGTCAACTATTCACGATTTTTTTCATATTTTTGGACCTACAGATCAAAAGTTAGAAGGGTTTTTTTCTTCTGCTGCGATTAACTCCGAAAATATTGACTTTAGAAAAAAGTTTATTTTAAGACCCTTATTCTTTTTAAGAGACCTATTCAGTGATACCCCACACTATGGGATTATACTCGTAGCAAATAAAAAAAATCATCCGCACATCACCAGTTGGGGAGGTACCCGAAAAACATTATTTTTCTAGTTTTTGTTGTACCATTTTATTGGCATGATTAATATGTATACGTGTATACCTGTCCCAAATTGCAGATTTCTAGTATTAACTGCCGCTGAGCTATGCTGCGGACAGACGGACACACGGACATGGCGAAGCTATAAGGGTTCCATTTTTGCCATTTTGACTACGGAACCCTAAAAAGAAAATAGAGAAAACACAAAACATAACCTCAAATATATTTAGCAAACGGGTTACTCACGTAATTTAAGTCGATAATTGGGTCAAAATTCTTTTCGTTGTCTTATTTTGTGTCCCTAAAAAACGTGAGTCAGTTGTGATTTTTTAATGAGATGATGTTTTGTTTTAAATTTTTGATGTATGGATTAAAATCTAGTGTGAAAAGGAAATACAAGTGCTCTGGATTTGTTTTATATACTGAGTCGAAACACCAACTAAAAGCGTAACAGAGTGGTATGAAACAAGATAACGAAAAGAATTTTGACCCAATTGCTCGACATATTTCGATCCATTTAGAGGATCCTCATCAAGGAGTACCCTCGACTCGCGAATCTCGATCTCGAATGCTTGAAATGTACAAAATTGTACATACCCTACACCTGTCACCTGCTTTGCCTATTATTTAGTGGCTTAACTTTGAACACATTTATTTTAAACACAAGATAAAATTTCAGTATTATTTCATATTATTTAAGTATATTCAAGTACCTATGAGACTTTCAATGTAAACAAACAGTATATATTTTTTATGTTCCACAGATACGCCATAGATTAAACACTAGTTTAGCTTAATTACAATGCAGTGATGCCTACCTGCTATTTTTCAAATTTGCCGCCTTTTTCTACTCCACTCAACAGTAGACCAGCAGAGTAAGCAGAGTAGACCAACCATCTTCACATATTTTATTATTGTACCTGTATTCTGGCCAGTTTCCGCAACTCGACTTCAGACGTGCCTATTTTGCGTGGTCCCCACGCTGGCCCAGTAAGTACTTGTTGGGAACTTCTCATACACCTTTAAATTTCTTTGCACATGCATGCAGGTTTTCCTCACGATGTTTTCCTTCACCGTAAAGTATGTGAATATCAAATGACATTACATAAAAACTTTCGTACATAAGTTTTTAAAAACTCAGTTTCTCATTAACTCTAGCAGCCTAGCACTGCAACTAAATTTCATTAATTTACTTTTGACATTGTTATAATTCGTAATTTTTTTAAATATTAATTTAACGTTTTTCTGTGTTTGCTGTTTTCCAGACACACATTAAACAATAGTGCCACAAACAATATCTGAACACGTGACGGCGTCGCTGCTTTTGAGTTTAGAATTGCCGCGAAAGTTAAGTAAGTTGAGATACTAAATTCGAATAGGTACTTACATTTTGCCTCTGTTCTAAAGATATAGGAATCACAGGTTATCAAATTCAAATTGAAAGTAAAGAGTAGGTTCATATTATAAAATACATTCACAAAGGACATGGCATTTCTGAAGTATCTAAGAAAAAAAATGTATAAGGAAATACTTACTCGTCACGCAGGTGACGAGTTCTTTTTTATAATCAGAATCTGTAGGTATGTGATCATCGTATTCAAAATTAGTGATTGTGGGTACCGAGGATAAAAAACATTTCGGGCAACCAGGGGAATGTTCCTAGGTTCCTGAGCTCACCATCTGCCATGGTGTGGGATGCAGTACATAGGTATGTAAGCGAGTTAAATTGTCTTTAGTACTTATAGATAAAGGCTTTAAAATATAACGTTTTTTTCTATTTAACCAATATTTTTGGGGGAAAATATGCCCGAAAGTTAAAAAGGGTGCTACAAGAATGAGTACCTATCATGTGTTCCAACTAGACGCAGCTCCAACACAGACGGCAAATGTCATTCTTGTGTAGTTTCAAACCTGGATCATTTCAAAAACGTATTTGGGATGCGCCGCATGTGGTCCGTTTGATAAGCGTTTGAGGCTGGTAATCCAAAACATTTGCTGTGGAATTAGTGAATAATTACATAATTAGTGTGCCATTCATAAAATATGACAATAACTGTAGTAACTAATTATTGTTCATTTGTTTTATTCGATATTGGCAGCAGAAACGGGGTTTAGCAAGCTAAGGAAGGATGTGTGGCCCTTGTCAGAAATATTGAAATTGGTACATGTCAAGTGTTTGTGACCTCATAACTAGTGATCACTCCAACTTTCAACCCACTATCTTGAACTGTCACGAAGATAATGTCAAAAATGTATTTTCTTTTTTTTTACTCTCGTATCTTCTAATCCATAGCAATTATTGCGTCGAAACAAAATCACAGCTGTGTTACTTTAGCGGGGCCCTATAATTTTATAAATATTTTTTACATGAAATAAAATAAAAGAAATAAATATCATTTATGAAAAAAAAAATTGTCACATAGTTATTAGCTAATAGCATAGGTACGAAAAATGTATCGATTATATTTGATGCAAAATACTATTAAATTTAAATTAATATTATTTTATTTTTAATTTCCGTTAATGCCGCAACTTCGGTATAAACATTTATGGAACAAAACTTAACCACCTATTCGCTGATGACTTGGTTCTCATAGCAAATAACGCAATAAATCTAGAACAAATGATAAAATAATTAAGTATACAGAGCAAAAAAGCAGGATTAACAATGAATAAAACAAAACTAATGACAAACCAAACACTTACCAACATACTAATAGATGGTGAAACCATAGAACATACTGACTCTTACGTTTATCTTGGTCAACTTATTGCATTCAATGACCAAATGCAACATGAAATCGATAGAAGAATCAAAAACTCGTGGAAAATATACTGGAGCCTTAAGGAAGTAATGAAATACCAATCCTATCTCATAGCAGTAAAACGAAAGCTGTTCACTGTATGCATTCTGCCATGTCTTATATATGGCTGCCAAACTTGGGTACTAACACATAACTCCCTTAAAAAAATCACCACCTGTCAGAGAGCTATGCAAAGGAGCATGATGGGATACACTCTGAGAGACAGGAAGAGAGTTGACGACCTTAGGAAAATATCCAAATTAGAAAATGGTAGTATTTTGAAATAAAAAAACAAAAATAGACATGGGCAGGACACATGTGTCGAGAAAATAAAAAGAAGTGGACCAGAACAGTAACAGAGTGGACCCTCTTTCCCAATACAAAGAGGAAGAGAGGTAGACCTCGGAAAAGATGGGCCGATGACATAAGAAAGATGGCCGGACATCTTCTATGGATGAGAAGAACCCAATATAGGCAAGACTGGAGAATGCTGGAGGAGGCCTATGTGTCCACTCTGCTTTTGAAATTAGCTGTCAACGAGTGTTTAACTCGCGTATGTTGCTTTGCTCTACATTGCGCGCAGAATTATTTTGTATGGATAATTTTGTTGCTCTAATTTTAAGTAAACGTTATTTGAATGTACTTATTATGTCGTAAAGTAACACCCGTTAACAGCTTCGCCGTATTAGACTTACACCCTGTATAAAATAATAATCAATCAATATAGGTAATGTTACCTAATAGTCAGATATATGTATAATTATACATCGACGGTGTGCGTTCAGACTAATATCTGTTATTTCATGTTGCTAGGCATCATTGATACGATAATACATAATTCATGAGTGACATCTTCTCTAGACAGACAATGTGTTCAATTTTATTCGCGCATGTCTAGATTTTTTAGGATTACATGAATTTCCACTGATATATGAATAGATATTCTTGTAAATCTTTCATAGTTGATAAATTTCCATGTTTCAGCAGACAGATGTGCGGATGAAAAGTTGGATGGTGTAGCAACCGGACTACAAATTCGTGCCTAATGGTATTCTTAATACAATATTAATGTAACATCGTGGAGTGAGGGGGGTAACGCGGCGAGGTGCGGGCCGGAACCGCATATGCAATGGCGTCTCCGACGGCTGTCGCAGCCAAATCGATGTAAATCAGAATCACGCTGAATAATCGGGTCTGTTTTGACGGGTCAAGTGTCTGTTTGTTGTAGGTAGCACTTGCGAGTACCAATATGAAGGCTCAATAGGCCAGATATGAGTGATAATGATATAACCTCAACAAAGAGTAGTTTTGCTACCTGCTCACATCCCGGAAGACCATGTCTTAACAATATTGGCTAACGATAGCGTTTTGATAGCTTAGTAAAACTCTTGTAGTACCTATGTAGTTAGTAAAAGTTCTAAATAGACGAGGACGAGAGAGAATCTAATATTTCAATCGAAAACAACCCCCATCCTTAAATTTCTACCCAATAAAAAAATGGATAATCAGTTTACCCTCAAAGCATTACGCGTAATATGTTATTGTTCAGGTGGATGACGAGTTGTGCAATATTGTCGGAGCATCCCTGTTCCCAGAGGCGCAATCAATTCCCACGCGAGGGCTCCACGAGGGTCACTCGTGAGATAATGCCGGGCGGCAGGCTGCGGCGACGCGCGGCGCACCCTGCATCTGCCTTGCGTCGTGGGAGTGCGCCCGGAAACCGATCGCACATCGCACCAACAATAACACACAAATCAACGGCCCGACCATAGCAGGTTCGCACTCACCCCTCTGGAAGCTGTGGGAACTGAACTTTCATGTTAATAATACCATTCGCAAAATCGCTTTATGAATCTAAACAAACCCAGCTCGAGTGGTGTGGGGTGGCATAATGGGTGATGCTGTATTAGATGCACACTGACCGGAAGCGAGGGATAGTGCACGTAATGTATACAGTTTGTTCAATCGTGGATTTCTCTGTCGACCATGGGATTCTTTTTTTTCAATTGGACAAATAGACTAACGGATCTCTGAACGGGATTTTTTGAGGATTAGATTTCCGTACCTACATACATAGTCTACCATATCTACCTCGTAATTATGTCCTTACCTAGTTTCGTATGTTTCTTTTAGACTTTATATATATTATGCCCAATTTATTTTATTTTATTATGATTACCGGCAAATATCTTAAGAATCGCAGTTAATCTTTATGTTGATGTTTTGTATAAAATATCTAAAGTCAAATTATTAGGCGTTTCTTAATACTTTCTAATTGCTTGTTGTGGCAGCATTGAATTACTTATAGGTACGTGTAATGAATCATATTAGAGCAGGTACTCCTTTCATGACGTTTATTAAACTTCAACTAAGCTCTGAAATGGAATTCGAGATCAAAAATGTAAACAGTCTATGACAATGACATGACATTATGAAGTCAATGTTAAAGTGACATTCCAGGGGTATAAAACTTTTTTATTTTTTAACAACTTTATAAGTTAACGTCGCATTTTGAGATGGGTTATTTATTTTATTTTGTTTATTTGCACACTTACCAACTATCGTTACAGGTACTAAACCTAAGACAATGCTTGATGCTTAGGTGTAGATACGCGAAAGTCAAAGTATGTTCGATACACAAGTATCACAATCATTAACATATTTTTGGACATGACTATAAAAAACATACGGCTGAGTGTCCGCGGTTCATGATTACAAAAATAATACCTAGAAAATTTGCTAGAACTAGAATGACGTAAATAATCAACATAATCAATGTTTGAAAACCAATGTTGTGTTACTTTAATCTTTAGAATAGTCGGGGAACGAATTCCAGCCTTCATCTATAGTTACAATGGAACCCATGTCTATTATAAAATTAAAATGATTGATTTGTAGGTAAAAATACTAAAATCTGTATTCATGTACTTGTAATGCTAAATTTTAGGAGTTTTCATGAATTCATAAAAAAGTCATTTGGAGCACCATCTTGCTTTGATTTTTTTTTCAGTACATTGTTATAACTACGAACCAAATGTTTAAAACTTCTTATCATTGCCAGTAGTATAAATTAAACACCCTACGTTTTATTAAAACTAGAGAAATATAAATCATAAAAAAAATAATATATGATATAAAAAATTTGTAAAATATATAAAAACTATACGTACCGTCAGTGACTGTAAATGCGCATTTTTTAAAAGTATTTCAATGATTTTAGATTACCCACCTGTTGCGATTATTTTTTTGTGGTGGTATCCCATTTGTTTACATTTTTGATCTCCAATTCGATTTCAGATCTTAAACCAAATAATTAAATATATATTATGTTAGCTTAAAACGTAATATAATAAAATTTCACAAAGCTCGTTCATAACATACCTAACTAAATACTGATTTTCAGTAAATTTTGCTCTATTCATCTGAATGGGAGATCGATATTATAATCAATCGGAAACAGACGAATAAAATTTAAACAAATATGGCTGATATTATTTTTTTAACTCATATCGTAAAACACGTTCATAGATGTATTTTTAATTTTAACTAAAAAGTAGGTTTAAAAAATATTAGATGTCGTATATAAAAGAAAAGATATCGAAGTTTACCAACGCCGGAGGTGGGATTTGAACCTACGTCCTCAGTTTCGCGGCTGGATGTTTAACTAAACCACTCGGCTACTCTAGCGACGGCGTCAGCAGCCTTGGTAAACTTCGGTATTTTTTCTTAGGTTTTATGACGTCTAATATTTAAATTTATATATACAGAGTGATTCTTGAGTCATGAGCAGGAGTCAACAGGGTACTAGGGACGGTCACGATGAGTAACTTTTACTTCGGAGACAACCAAGAAACTGCATAAAAAATCTCTTAATTATGAGTTAATTCATACTTAACTATCAATTAAGGATCAATTAACTCATAATTAAGAGTTTTTTTTGGTGATTTCTTGGTTGTCGCCGTAGTGAAAGTCGGTCAGCATGACCGTCCG
>JALPQI010004562.1:0-65431 GCA_025490895.1 Thaumatotibia leucotreta
TGATAATGAAGACCTAGGCTCTCTAAAACATGTCGAGCGTAGTGACTAAATGTATACTCGACAGTTTAACCCTTTAATTATTTATATGTAACTAATACGCGGAAAGAACATGTCTTATTGTCAATTCAAATTACAGAAATACATGCCCAGTTTGGAAATGCCTTTCTTTAATATCATCCATCGATTCTTCCCTCCATACAACACTATCCAAAATCATTAATATTCAATTTGGTCCAAGGTCATGGAGACAAGCGGTTCTCCCGATTAGATTCGGCAGCTTGGGGGTCCGCAGCATAGCTAGCTCGGCTCTGCCTGCCTTCCTCGCCTCTGTATATGGCACTCTGTCTCTCGTGGGTATTATTTTAAATAACCCTCAGATACCCGTCGACGAAATAGTGTACCTGAAAGAGGCGCGGGAGGCTTGGTGTGAGTCTTGCCCGGGTGTAGAAATCCCAGCAGCAAGGCACATCCAGCGGGCCTGGGATTCCCCCCGCCTAAAGGCAGATCATACTGCACTTCTAAATGATAGTCCGGACGACGCTGATCGGGCGCGCCTACTTGCGGTGTCAGCGCCTGAGTCAGGTCACTGGCTCAGGGCACTCCCATCTAAGCAAATTGGCACCGTTCTGGACCCCTCTTGCCTGAGAATCGCCATTTGCTTAAGGTTTGGGTCCAGAATTTGTGTCTCACACACGTGCGCATGCGGTAAAAGTGTGGACCAGCTAGGACGACATGGCCTTTCATGCCCTCGAAGCGCCGGCCGTTTATATCGCCACGGCACCATCAATGACATAGTCCGCCGCTCGCTTGCCACCGTCTCTGTGCCTGCAATCCTTGAACCCGCAGGCATGGCGAGGGACGATGGCAAGCGCCCCGATGGAGCAACATTGGTGCCGTGGAGATTGGGAAGGGCCTTGGTGTGGGACGTTACGTGCGTAGATACCTTCGCCCAGTCCCACATCCAGGCCACCCGTCTACAGTCTGGTGCTGCAGCTGACCAGGCCCAGGTTCTCAAGCGCCGCAAATACTCGTCCCTTCTCAAGGACTATGAGTTTGCGGCGCTCGCAATAGAGACCCTGGGACCCTGGTCACCTGACATGAAGACTTTCATAAGGGCCATGTCGGCACGGCTGGTCAACACAACTGGGGACCAAAGAGCTGGCGCATACCTCTCTCAACGCATCGCTCTTGCAGTGCAGAGAGGTAACGCTGCCAGCATTATGGGCTCCATGCCGCAAGCGGACCTGCTGGAGGATGGGTTCTTTTTATAATAGGATTTTATCTTTGTAGGTAAGTTTAGTTTTAATATTATATTTTTAGTTTTAATTTGTTCTTTTCTTTTGTAATTCTTTGTTTATTTGTATGGAAAAAACAAATGCTTAAGTAATAAAATGTTTATCTAAATTACAGAAGGAAAAACCACCTTTCTTTTAACAGAATAAGGTGTGAAGTGTGAATTTGCCCTGATTTTTTTAAGTACTGGACATGTTTTTTCCGTGGACCCTTCATATAATATTGTAAATTAAAAAAAAATGGAGCAAAAATAAGAAAGAACATAGTTGAACTTAATTAAGTTTTGAACATATAGAGTTCGAGAAGCATCCGACCTTTTGGAACATTCCACGAAAATGTCCCCTACGAAACGCAATTCTTCTGTACTCGTACTTCTGAAAAGAATATTGAGCCTGGTTTTACTGAACTATTTCATCCTTATTTGTAAAATGGAGAAATAACTAGAATAAAAACGCTCTTTGACCAAGCAAAATATTTCAAACTGAATTACCCATTCTGAATTGAATTTACAAACTAATATTAGTTTCTCTCATGAACCGGGTGAGGATATGCATACATTTATGCACTTTTCCAGACTATGAAGCACCTAAACTTATCTAAAATTCTATTTTGCTATTAGAAACTATTTCCAATAAAATATGCCTGTGCGGTTGTGTGTATACCGAAATAGATGAATGTATTCAGGCAACAAAGCTTCACAAATATTCTGTTACAATAGTGTTGGTTTATCTTCATTATATCAGCCGAAAGACGTCCACTGCTGAACATAGGCGTCCCCCAAAAATTGCCACATTGACCGGTCCTGCGCCACCCGCATCTAGCGGACTCCTGCGACCTTGACTAGGTCATCAGACCACCTTGTCGGGGGCCTACCCACGCTGCGCCTTCTGGTGCGGTACGAGTAAAGGGTTGGTTATTGGTCCAGAATTTCAGGAACGGTAACTGTAAAAGCTGGCTGGAGGTGGATATTCAGGGAACCAGGCTCCGAGGAAGATCGCCTATGAGGTAGACTGACCAGATAAAAGCTACTGTAAATGCTAAAATTATATTTCACGCGTGTTTATTACGTTTTTAAGTAAAAAATGGTCGCCATGTCTTCGTCGCGTAGCCATGGCGATTGGATCTTGAAAAAGCTCCTCTTATACGGAGCGAAACATGTCGAGCATTTTCGACGTAAAGTGAGTAACCCGTGTGAAATATAATTTTAGTATGAATGAGTTTCGCGAGAGTTTGTGTTTACAACTGTAAAGTGTAAATTGCTTGTCATCACTGCACCAATGCACGAGGAGGGCGGCCGTCAGAGAGTAAAGGCCCGGCCACAACATTGGTCTAAGGCGACCAACGGCGAGCGAATCCATGAGTTGGAGCGGGATGCCGATATGGGTACTCCCTCTCGCACGTATGGTTTTCCGCTAAGCCGGTCGCTTAAGGTGGGTCCACACTTGTGACATTTTGCCGAACATTATTCCCTGACCGTGACAGTAACACGTGTCAGTACCGTTAATGTGGACGTATTTTGTACGCGAACAATTTGTTACAAGTTGCGGTACGGCACAATCCATTCCGAACACTCAAAGAACTGTTTTGACACAGACCATGTATGACCAGTCTGCAGGACAATGTATGGAGTTACGATCTACTAACCGGGCCTAGTGTGGACGCTGGTCTGTGTACTGTCACGCATCGAAGTCACGTGTTACGGGCCGATCCATCTCGAGTCGGTTTTCTTCAAAGCATGTTCGCTATTTTCCCCGACCTGTGACGTGACCACGACACGTCCACATTTGCATTTATGACACGCGTACAAGTACGCCAAATGACACAGACACAGCCATGGGCTAGGAATGGATCACGTCGTGACCTGTCCGGCGGTACGTCCCCCGCCCGCACCTCACCGCCGCCTCGGTAGTTTATCACAGATAGACAACCAACGACCGACTCTTGTACCGATGTCATGCCACGCAGTCTGGTTCGCCAACGTGCGTCTACACTTGTGACATTTCATCGTACATGGTGTGTAACCGTGTTAGCACGATCACGGAGCGTCCACATTGAGCGTAACATGTTCTGTTGCAATGTCACGTAGTCCGGTCCGTCGTATTGTTACAAGTGTGGACCCACCTTAAGACCCATATCGCGGCCACGGCATTTAGAGAAGTGTTGTAAAACTTGCCACCAACACCTGAAATGACCACGACCACTCTGGCAAGAGTGTTACCGACAAATAAAAATAACTATAATAACTAACCCCCTTATTCATAAACGTCCTCTAATTTAGCAATAGACGAAATATCGTTTGTCATTTTCTGTCTTTTCAATATATCCAAAAAAACGACAGGGACAAAGAATACTTAGTGACTTGCTAAGTCAGGACACGTTTATGAATAAAGCGGTATAAATTTATTTGAAAAGCGATAGGTAAGCAACATAAACATGTCGAGGATTTTTTATAAAATATGTAAAGTTCATTCATCCTTAATTGTTTTATCTAGTAAACAACTTTCTAACCTAAAAGTACACGTTTTCTGTTGTAAACTGCCACATTTGCCTGTACCAAAATACCTGAAGCCGTATTTGTGCAGTCCGTCCGTAGTGATTAGTAAATTGCTTAATTTTTGATCAAGGAAACAGCAGGTTACGACAGAAACCGTGTACTTTTAGGTTAGAAAGTTCTTTACTAGATAAGACAACTAAGGATGAATGGACCGTACGGCACACGAAAATTACTTTTTTTAGGATATTAATTTGTTAAGATCATTTGAATATCACAAGACCCTAAAATTAAGCTTATACCTACATAGATACCTAAGTACGAGTACCTAAGTACGAGGACTACGAGGTACGAGAAAGATTTTAATTTAAATTAGTTAAGGTACGTTGGCGAATAATATAACAAAAAAATTCATGCATCTCAAATACTGCATCTCTCAATTTCCATTTGGTTGGACACTATTCTATTGAATATATTCACTTAGGTAAGCGGTCTAGCGTTTACCAAAATGCAACTCTTAAATAGAAATAAATCAGTTTTCGCCAAACTAAAACCAATACCCAAACACCTTGAAACTAAAAGCAGTAAGTGCTTCCCGAAACAAGGGCACTTATGTCTTTTTTGTACCGAGAATGGAGTTGTAAGCGATACATTTCGGGAATTAATTTATAGTTGGAGTTGTATGGAGCTGGATAGTTGGGATTCGTAGCTTTAATCGGTGCTCAGAGAATCGATGCTTATTGAGATTGTTGTTTATTTGTTAATGATTGTACAGATTAACAGGTGTAATACATATCCGCAAAATAATCTGGCGATTGAAGGCGTCTTCCTATCTACGTTACACTTGTTAGTTCCAGGTCAGAGTGAGAGAGATAGCAGTATGCCCTCAGTCGCCAAATAGTTTTGCGGCAAGTGTAATACTTAAAGATAAACATGCCAAAGTAATAACAAATCGCTTGAGTATTCACCCAATTATAGGCAAACTCAACTCAACATGCATATTGAGAGTAACTGCTAACAAAAATCCTAACTAAGTAAGTAGTTTACAAATAGTGTACATACAAGGTTTCATATTAGTGGTTCACTAAACTGAATATGAAACCTACTACAGGTTTCATATTCAGTTTAGTGAAAACAAAATTTAACGTCATAATTTTTGTTTTACGTACCTAGTTAAATATTGTGTAAAAAAGGCGATAATTTCAAAGTTTTTTGAGCAATCAACAATACATCCCTACATTTTTATTTTGTTATGATTTAAGCCTTAACTATGTAGGTACATTCTTTTTGGAATCGACCCATAAGTTATTATTGCTACATTTCAAACTATTAATAAGTGTAGTCCTACCCCCTTATTCATAAACGTTTGTTAACATAACAAGCCGCTAATAATTGTTTTTATTATTTGTCCTTTTCGGTCTTAACAATGTGTCCATTTGTTTGCTTATAAGGTTTTTATTTTATAGTTAGTTTAGATTGTTTTTTAAGTTAAGTTTAGTTATTTTTTAAAGTTAGATTTAATAATTTCTTTGTTCATATATTATACCTAAATTTAATTTATTTTGAAATAAATTATTAGCGGTTTGTTAAATTAACAAACGTTTATGAATAAGGGCGCTAGAAATCAGCACAAATTTGTGATGTGATGGGAGTTAATTTATACATTCAATTTTTTTTCTCTAATTTTATTTTGATAGTATGATAGACGTGGAGAAAGCAACATTATACAAAAGGACGATTCTATGCAGAGAGCAACCTGTATTCAGTATCTTAAAAAAACGTCTACGACAAAAGTATCGTCAGCAGGAATCGGTACTACCCTGTTTGATGTTTCAGTCAGCCACAGCTATGATCTACTAATTTAACTTTATTACCAAAGAACCCAGTCGAAATATGGTGGACCATATTTTTGGCTGATGGTACACCTTCGAAATTTCATATCAACAAATTGTACAATGCTTTCTAATTAATTTTGGAAACTTTACTTTGCATTTTTACATTTAGCTTGTTCTCCAAAAAAGCACTGAATAATAACAGTTTTTTCATCGGATGCTTAAGCTTTAGATATAATGGGATCTCTGGTCACATCCCCTTTTAGTTTACTGGCCTTGCTTGCTTGAAGTAATTTACCATTATGGTTCTATTACTAATGATGTCTCCCAATAACAGACTTAAAGCTAAACGATGACTATTTAGCGTACCGTACGAAAAATTGTGTTTAAATAAATTCTTAAAATAAGATACTATTATTGATTCTGTGGGCTGAAAAACGTCGAGGCCTCTTTTGGTACAGTATTCCCACCACTTTATATATGCAGGGTTGTATTGTTTGAGCGTTCTTTCGGGATATTTTTTCAACATCTGTTTTGCTGTCACTGGTGATATTCCTCTTTTTCTGAAGGATTGTTCCAGAATCTCTTTGTATCCAGGGTACTTAGTGTCCTGTAATGAAATAGAGTAAATTATGATTGTTTCATTGTTGACGCGAAGTACACGAACTGTGTTTTAGTATGGGCACTCGTGAACTCTCATACCAGCAGCAGAAATCCACAAAGTTCTTGTCGCCATGCTATAAAAACATTTAAGAGAGATATGGAAACCGGAATGTGTCTAGCACTTACCTTAGTCACAGATTGGCTTTGATTATCAAAACTATTCTCGTTTGAGGTGCTAGGAAGAATATCCAACGTAGGATCTGCTCCACCAGTCCTTCTTTCCTCAGCTACGGAAGGAGAAGGAAGCATCCTATTTGATGTGGACCGAGTCTGTTTGGGTTGAACTTGACCTATTTCCTCCATTTGATTATCCTTTGCAACAGTCTTTAATCTATCCCATAAAGTAGTACCAAAAAGGGTGTCATCGCTTTGGGCAGCATTTATTGTATTCAACGAGTTTTTATCCAGGGCAGAGGTGATGATTCTGATGCGGTTTCGAGTTGATGAAGCATGGAGATCACATAGTATCCGACAGCTGTTGCTGAGATGTGTTACGACTTCTATCGTTTCTGTATCTGGACTTTCTTTTTTAATAAGGATATTTAAGGCTCTATTAACAGCCGAAATTCCATGAGCGAGCTGCTGTTGCATAGCCATCAGAGTTTTGTCATCATCTCGGATCTTATCAGGTACAGCTACAGATATTTCGTCGTTTAGTTTTGGAGCTTGTAATTGTTGACAATTATTAGGAACCAAATAGTCCTTCTGAAGTTTATTCTTAATGTCTTTTGCAAGACCTGTTCTAATCAATGGTAGCCAGGTTTCGCTTAGTTTACTGTGAATCTGCTCACCAAATATAGGGGTTTCGTCACTAGGTTCTCCCAAGGCTGATAGCATCATTGGATCGAGGGACATGTCTTTCTGATTTTCAGCTTTAAGATTCCCTTTATTTATAATTTGTTGACACTGCAAAATCACCGGGAAATTCAATATTCTTGCATTGTTAGCCACGGATGGAAATGTAAATGAAAAATGTTTTGTAAACAAAATGAACACTAATTTTCACGACACACCGGCAAAATGTAGGGGTTTCGTCACTAGGTTCTCCCAAAGCTGATAACATCATTGGATCGAGGGACATGTCTTTCTGATTTTCAGCTTTAAGATTCCCTTTATTTATAATTTGTTGACACTGCAAAATCACCGGGAAATTCAATATTCCTGCATTGTTAGGCACGGATGGAAATGTAAATGAAAAATGTTTTGTAAACAAAATGAACACTACTTTTGACGACACACCGGCAAAATGAAGTATCATTGTGTATTTTGATAAAAAGCTATACAATCCAAAAGATAAAGTGATTAGCGATAAATATTTTAAACAAGGATAACACTATATACCTACATACCAACGATTAAGACAATGTTTACTGATAAGGTCATGTTTTTTCTTTTTCATTTACTTCTTTAGTTTATGATATTTTTATAATAAGTCCTTTCATTTGGTATGTCACGTTTACCTGTTACTCATTATAAATCAATATATTGATTTTTTCCATATTACCGAGGACTTCATTCATTTGGATATTTTGTTTTCATATTACAGCCATGATACATGTTATTGAAGATTTTTTTTAAATAATCCATAATTACAATAGTTTCACAGGAAATTAAATAATACGTAAATTAAGGCGTTTTTTTATTACAGATTGCCTACTCAAATACCTTTCAATTCTTTCTAGTTATGGATCATGATATCATGAAATGGCTGTAAAGAAAATACAGTCGTGTCACCAGTGATTTTTTTAATTCATATGATACGTAACTCTAAAAACCCGAATTAGAAGTAGCCTCGAGCCCGTTTTTTATTTATAAATTTAATTAAATTTAAACTTCTTTTTGTAATGTTTTTCAGTAATTTTTAGGTTTATGTAGATTTTAGATCTAGTTATATTTTTTTTTGTTCTACTTAGTTTTAACTTTGATGTAGTAGTTAGCTCTTTGGTAAATAAATCGTTCCTAATGAATTATAGTTCTGTCCGTCGAAGTAAATTATATCGTATAGTTCGAGAAATATAAATTGAATATTTATTAGTCGAATAGCATACATAACCACAATAGATGCAGACTTTTGACAGATTCCCGCCATCATTGGTCTAGACTTGAGATTAATCACTAAGCACAACCACTAGAGATGAGATAAAATAATCAAGAAAGAGAATATTTCAGTAAATGCCCCTGAGAGTTATGTGGTTCTTAAACTACTATCACATTAATAGTAATAATTGAAAACGATTATTTATTTTTCAATACTGTGTGTGTAGTTGTAAATCTAGTGGTAAGTTAAACGTGATAGGTCGTTTATTATACTACAATTACAAAATAACATTTTAAAAGTATGACTAGGTAAATGAAAATTAGATAATAAGTAAAATAAATCTAAAACAGGCCCCTGCGGCATAGTACCCAGGTCGTTACTAGCATTTCCTCTCTGGATTGTAAGTCGCAAAAATGTGAGACGGAGTTTTATGTTATCTAAAAGTCCCTGCACTTTGACATTTGTTATAAAATATATAAAAGTTTCAAGCCGTTTGTACCTTCAAATTAAATAGTGACTTACTTGTTGAACAATACTCTTTATTACACATCTCATCAAGATGAAAATATATAGAATTTATAATCTCAAAAGTAGAGGTACCAGGCGGTCTAATCATGAAACGGAATGATGCAACCAGTAAAACAAACAACACATGAAATAAGGAATTACCGAAATTATTTTTCTACTTATGAAATCAGAATATTTTATACTCAGTTAATCTCAATACGGCCTAATTTTTTATTTATAGGTAGTGTAAGTATTAAGTTAAGTCCTTATATTGTTTGTTTTTATTTTATATCGTTCTTTAATAATTAATAATTTCAAATCTGTTAATCTCATAACAAATTTTCATGTGACAACAAGTTCTCCAATTATCTTACGAAATGACACGGGACAATCTGTATATTGGTAACAAATGCCTAGTTGGTAGTGACCCTGTCTACGAAGCTGGAGGTTCCGGGTTCGAATCCCGGCGAGGGCATTATTTGTGTATTTATTTTTCACAAATATTTGTTCCTTGGTCTTGGCTGTCTATGTATTTAAGTATCTATATGTATCTATATATTATAAGATCACCAACCCGTTGGACCGATGCAGTGAAGGAAGCCTGTCGGAAAACCGTGCTGAGTGGAGAGCTTTGGTGCAAGAAATTTCGGCCTCAAATGGTCACGACCCTCAGTCATGAGGAATCGAAGAAGAAGAATTTATCTATCTATTATATATGTATATCGTCGCCTAGTATCCTATCCACATCACAAGCCTTACCACGACTAGGTTGATTTGTGTAAGATGTCCCAATATATTTATTAAAAAAAAATATATATGTATGTGTCATCTGTGTTAGACTCGTAAATCTGTGTAAATACAAAATCTATATCAGGCAGCTCTGAAATTCCGCAACATTTCAAATTCGTTAAGCTTCACAAGCGTCGAGATGTCGCTTCCTTGGGAGCCACTTACAACAGAGTGGTGCTTTAGATGTTGGTTTAGATGTAGTTTTACTGCAACTGGCGAGGAAAATAATCTAATGTTGGGTTTTCATGTGTGTTCTGAGTACGCGATATTAAATAATTTTATTAAGGCTGTCCGCGTTTCCTTGAACCGCACTCTTATGAAAGAAATATAATATCTTGCTCGAACGAAAACTGTGCAATGCTTACATTAGACTTTTTGGTCAAATTTTCTACTTGGTATGTAAACAAGTATGGCTGACTTTCCATAGCATTTGACGTATTGACACATATCGTGTGACACGTTCGCAGATAGTTTTTTAGGTTAATAGATGTTATTATGAAGGTTGTTAGTCAAGCAATCGACTCGTCCTTGACTAATACAATTTGAATTTGGAAGTTCATCATACAAATTATGTATTATGAGCCTTCAAAGTCAATCTACTGACAGATCTTCACTAGTAAACAATGTTTTTGTAAGTGCATTTGAATATAAATAAATAGTGGTGTTAAAGAAGTGTTGTGCAGTTTAACTCCATGTCCAGGGTCCTCGGATTAACCAACAAAGAATAGGTACTAATAAATAACAATTATTTTTAACAAAAATGTAGGTATGTGAATGTGAACTTCAGGTTGAAGAATTTAAGTTGGTGATGAAACCCAGACTGTGTTCCGAAAGCGCGTGATTATGAAATAACGGAAGTTTGCAAGTTTATTTTTTTTTTTTAACTTTCAACTGACGAATGGTGTAGTTAATTACTTTAAAAATCACCATACAAAAATTTATAGCGAACCAGCAAGAGGACTAGCAATTTGTTGCATTGCAACCCACACTTAATCTTTCAGAAGCTGTACGTCAAATATAATCGGCTTTTCTTATTACAACATTACTAACAAAAAGTACAAAAGTTCTTACTTATAGTACAGATTTTCGTACCCCGCCCAAAGAACTGGCGAAGTTCGCAAACGAATTCCTTTGTCGCCTGTGCGTGACCGGCATTGGGTCTCGGTCTATTATTAGGCAATGTAGTGCATTGTGCCCACTGATTACACACGGTAGATCTTGTTTATAAGCCTTTTTATAATACGTCAATGGCAATTAGTATTCTACCCGCTTGACGGCAGTTACTGTAGCCAGCAGAGTAAATCCGTAAGGAAGTTCTTATCACACCTGCTGGGTGCTTAGACAAGTTGCCAATCGCTAACGCTTAATCATCAATCGTAAACGAAATGCAGCTTGTCGCACTAATATAAAAGAGTGACAGAGAGGGAAAACTACGATACGCTACTAAGCGTTAGCGATTGGTAACTTGGCTAAGCATCCTGTTCCGTTAGTGCGAAATCCTAATTTTCATACAATATTAAGTCACAAGTCACAATAGGCATTATTAATATATATGCTCCTGACCTTTTTCGGCCACAGCGACAGCTTCAACTCCTATGTTGACGCTCATGTGCTCTCGTGTGGCTGACGTAGCCGATCTTGTTGAAAAATATATACTCGTAATTGAAGTGTGTGCCACGGGCGGTACATTGTTATTTAGGTACATTTGAGTTACTCCGTGAAAATGCATGGTATTTGAAACAGTTCCGAAATACTGGGTGCTCAGTAATTCAGTACTTACATGGCAAATATCCCGTTTTAAGTCATAGTTATAATTCCGTAAGTAATTTCAGAGTCCGTTTTTGAAGAAATCTCTTATTAAATATTGTAGTCCCTCGAGAACACCTTAGCAAGGAGTTAATTCTACAGACGGAGAGCAGCGAAAAGAAATTCGAGTGATTAAAAGAAATTTGATTAATTGTCAGCCTCCGTAGCCTAGTTGGTAGTGACCCTGCCTACGAAGCTGGAGGTTCCGGGTTCGAATCCTGGCGAGGGCATTATTTGTGTATTTTATTTATCACAAATATTTGTTCCTTGGTCATGGCTGTCTATGTATGTAAGTGTCTATATGTATCTATCTATTATATATGTCGTCGCCTAGTACCCACATCACAAGCCTTAATTGAGCTTACCGTGGGACTAGGTCGATTTGTGTAAGATGTCCCAAGATATTTATTTATTTATTTATTTACTATAAATATTGCTCTATCTATTGGCATTCGATGATCAGTGGTCGAGCAATTTTGAGCCTTATGTCTTCGAAGAACGCCTCGTAAAATTAGGGGTATTGAATGAAATCTGAGGCTTGATCTAGGGGGTGCCGGTGTAAGTAGGGAAGTGTTCCATTTCAAATTGAAATTAGATTAATCCTTTGAAAGCCAAGAACAACTAAAGGGCCGTTTATGTTGTCATGGCGGACGGTTTCAATTCTTGCTTTATATTTTTTATTTGTGCTTAATAGTAAGTTTTCCGAAAGTGGTATTGATTTAATTTTATGTCATCAAAAGTCAAACTAGCCAGGAGAATGAAAAAACTCTCCCTCTCCCTATTGTCTATGTCACAATCACAACAAAATTCAGCTCATGAAAAAAGTTTAGTGCACAGATTGACAGTAGCTTTTTTCTAAATTTTGAGTGGATTGTTTGGCTGCCGGAAATAACACAGTGTTTTTTCGCTAGAATCTTTTTTCACACTTTATCCTAATCCGAATACACACGATACTCTATCTTGAGCCTAGATTTTAGGCCGTTAGCCAGATCACCACTAATTTTGTCAAGTTTTTAGCATTGTTCTGTTCACAGAATTAGATTTGGATAGAAGAAAAAGTTCATTCATTAGTATGGCGGCCGAGCGTGTCAGATTTTGTACTGAAGTTGTTACTTGCCTATGGTTTAAAATATGTCTCAGGCCCTTGAGTATCATATTTTTTTGTGTTGTTGCAATTAATATTACTTAAGGAGGCATTATTAATGTTTTTGTTCACTTCAACTTACAAAATTTGACGCCCGAAAGCTGCAAGGTGCGATTGAAGACGGACAACTCAGTAGATTTTACTGAGTTCATTTGACACGCTAAGTAGATACGTTTTCTTGATCTATGGTATATATGACATCTGTGGTTCTGTTCTATGGGCAACTGTACCTACTGGCAGAGTTCATATCGCTAGTTTCGATGTAACCGTATTCTGTAATTATTAAATTAAGCAGACTCCAAAGCCTAGCCCGTTATTTCAAACTAAAGTGATGCAGCTCATACAATTTAGTCAGTACCGACTTAGTCAGGTTTGGGTACCTACTTAGCCAGGTCTGGGTACCTACTTAGCCATTTAAGCTCTGCTCCATCATAAAGTGCAATGTCAAGTAGGTAATATATTTCTAAAACAATTATTGTAGGCAATACAAGTAAACTCATTTAGATAGACAAGTAGTTTAAGAGCCTGTTTCACTAATAATTTTATTGGACAGATATATATCCACTTCCACTTGTGAAACCAGCTATGAAAATATTTACCTACAGCTCCCATAGTTCTTCACTATTTATCGGCAAAAATACAGATCACGGCATTAATGTCTAAACTAGTAATTGGAGTTCGAGGCCAACGAAACTACGACAGATGCGTTATTGTCAAATCCGTCCAAGTCTCTTATGTCATTGTCAAATAAAGTTTTCAGGTTTCCACAACCTTTTTGTTATTTAATTTATTTATTTAAAATAATTCCTAATAAAAACATTTTATACCTGTGTAATGTTTGTACGCCTTTTTGTTTAATATGGCTGTCACAACTAGGATTTTCTTAAAAACACGTAAATACCTAAAAACTTTTCTTTTCCCTTAACTAACATTGATATGACAAAATTTTCTTGTAAAGAACTTAAAATGATAAGAGCCAACGTTTCAAAGCCTATTTTAAAAAGAAGTTGAATTACCAGTGAACACATACGACAGCGTGCCAAATTTGTTAAGACAGTAGGTATGGTTAAATTACTAAGCACTATAAGTACTAATAGTACTATACTATACTATTACTAAGCAGTTTTAACCCGTAATAAGGCAGGGGTGCCTTATTACGGGATAGTGATGAGGATAAGTGATGAAGAAGACAAATAAAAAATAAAATACAATAAATGCTTTCATTTTACATTTCCAAATTTCTTTCCCATAATTTTAACCTGTATAATAAGGCACCCCTGCCTTATTACGGGTTAAAACTGCTTAGTAATAGTTAGGGGTCGGAACTATGGGTGCAAAACTTTAACAAAACTTCAAAATTGACAAATGGGAACACTTTAGCCAAGAAAAATACGAATATTATTGAAAAATCTGTATCCAATTATATTCCCTATCTCGAAATCTTGAACTTACAATGTTTGGGTGTGTAGACATGTATATTTTATAGATGCATGTGCTCTTTCATGTCCACTTGACAAGTTTTGTTAAAGTTTTGCACCCATAGTTCCGATCCCTAGTAATAGTATAGTATAGTACTTATACTGCTAAGTAATTTAACCATACCTAGCTACCTTTTAATTTATGTGTAGTGAAATTGCTGTACCAAATGTTATTAACACCTGAGGTGATACCAGCGCAATACCAACTTTGTTACTAATAATTGCGGATAATTAAGTTTTTATTAAAATATCTTATATTTACGTGAAAATAAGTAAATAATATTGTTTCTATAAATTAAAGAATTAAAATTACCAATAAATAACATATCTCAACGTCTATTTTAGAAAATAAGGATTTACTATTGTAAGAACATTTTATTGTTGTGGCAATATTTTCGTAGATTCTTTGGCCTCGAACTCCAGTTACTAGTATAGGTTGTGAACCTGAGTGATGATTGACATAATAAAGGGTGTACCTACCGATAAAAAACTGACAAATTCAAATGAAAAAAATCGGGTCAATATAGTTAAAAAGCTGTAATTTCTGGCTTTTGTAATTAACTAGGAGGTCTTAAATTAGCTAACTTTAGTTCTTTTTTGTTGCTACTGCAATTTCAGTATTCACAATACAAGTTCTCCAGAACCCCTTCGAAATGTATTTTTCCAAGCTCTTTTTTTAATTTTCCACTGCACGATTTCGTGTTCTGCAGAAGTGACCAATATTTCTGGTTAATCTCTGTTTTTTTTTAAATATCCCCGTGCCTTGGGCGCAGTAATACTTTGTGAAGGGAATTATGTCACATTTTGTGTAAATTTTCTGTGGGTCTTCAATCAATTATTTAATCCTATACAAATTTTAGTTTCTTTGGCATAGTTTTCTGAAGCGAAATCAGTGCCAAGAAGTATCAAGGATATTATGCATAAGTCAAAGGTATCTTAAGGAACACGGGAAGAATGGCCAGATATATTGACGACAGTCCCATAACTTTGAAAACTGCGTACAAAAAAAGAAAAAAATGTTTGGAAGAGGTTTCGAAGAAGCTGTACTGTGAGTAAGTGAAATGCAGTAGTGACACAAAAGTACTACAGTCAGCTAAGTTAAGATTTTCTGGTTAATTTACAAAGCTTGAAATTATAGCTACCAAACTATACCGATCCGATTTGATTATTTGAAATTTACAGTTTTTTATCGAAACATGCCTTAAGGAGCAATTGAAATCTAGCGGTGTAATTACCGATAACACATCAACCAGGGGACAACTGTTGACTAGTTTGCTAGAAGTATCCTGCACGCTCTAACTACTATCATGATTAGTGGTTGTCAAAAATACAACATTTTGAGAATTTTAATGTTATGAAACTGTGATTTTGACGGTGACTCACGTTTACCTTACCATAGCAACCAGAGACATGTGACAGCAACAAAAAAGGAACTGACCCTAAATACATATTTTTCTCAAACATGCAATAAAATATTGTTGTTATGTTCCTTATAATAGGCTGCGAATTATAACGTTTCAGTTGCGACTAGGACAAGAGGTCGTTAATGGAATGTAATACAAATCTTGACGGCCCAGGCCGGCAAAGTGCTCTTTTTTAATTCCATTCCTCATAAATTTGTGGCACAGGCATCATGACATTCTGCCACTATGAAAATAAAAAAATAAAACGTTGATGTTTTGTTGTTTATTTTATTGCATGTTTGAGAAAAGCACTATACATACCTCGGCCGGAAATATAGGGCTGCCCGCCTCAGACCTATCCGGCTTAGCTTCGCTCGGCCGTATACGAGCCCCGATGCAGTGGAGTTCGTCTAGTTCGAAACAATTTTTAAAAATTTTTGAATGTTTTAAAAATGATCACATTATGCTAATGATAAATTGTATGAACGTTAGTCATGGTTAATGTACTACATTTCAAGAGACACAACAATCTGAAGTACGCTTTTGTTGTTTAATAAATCGATTTTAACAAACCAATGTCTAAATTATATTTTCGTTCACCACCGTAATTCCGCGCTTATAAGCTTGACGCAAAATTCGCAGTGCATCAGGTGTACCATGTCGTCTTTAATATTAATGGCGTTCTTTACATTCATTGATTATTTACAAAATTAAAAATTGTGGAAAAAATTTAAAAAAATACCTCTCGTAAAATAGTTTTTTTTTATTCTGATTTATTTTATACTCAAAGAAACTACTTTAGTACTACTATTGAATAGTGAAGGTTTTGTCTCTAAACCTTTTCCCCCGGATGAACGGGATAATCTCGAAAAACTGTCTAACTGGACGAGAACATATGCATCGGGGCTCGTATATGTCCTCGGCCGGCAACTCCTTTCGTCACGGCCTTTATAGTAATGTACTATTGTGACCCGTTCCAATAATGTCCAATCCAATAATAACTACTCGTATTCCTTTCGACATTCACAGATCTATTGTAATAAAGTTTCACTCACATATTACTCTGCCAAGATACGAAATGGGATCTTTACGGCCTAAGGGGCCTAAGTTGTCTTTTATAATAACCTCGACAAGATGGGCGTGCCTAAATGTCCCCATATTAGTTCGGAAGAAGTTTCTTATTTTCGTATGGGGCTAAATAAGTCGAATGCGAGAAAACTTGGCATTCGAACTGTTGGACCGGAAACAGGAGTTTTCTATTTATAGTTGGGATTGGGTATTTGTGTCGAATAAGTAATGGATTTAGAAATACATTTGTGTAGGTAATAAACATGCCGTTTCTAGCATTATTTTTGTAGGTTTTCCATTAAATATTTCGTGTTTTACGGCGTTTGTGGTGTTAGGTATTTAAGAACCCACCCCAAGTACGTGCTAGTCCAATAAATTATTCTAACTACCTAGATGGAGATTTTAAGTTTATTGACTAATTATATCAGAATTGACTTCTTTGTAACTACTTGGTACCTAAATGCCAGAGAGTAGTCATTTCAGAGTGTTGCAAAGTTTCAAGTAGGTAATGCATTTTCGAATCCTACTAATGTAGAAAATTCAGGATATATTTCCTCGTATCCGGATCTTGAAGTGTTACCAACTTGAGATTTTTTAGATTTCTATCGTAGTTGGATCGAATGAAATGATCGGAATCAAACATGGCTCAGATCAGAAAGGAAAAAAAACCGGCCAAGTGCGAGTCGGAATCGCGCGCGAAGGGTTCCGTACCATCAATTTATTATTTAAAAAATACAGTTCAATCAATCTACCTCAAAAACTATAGGAGATAATTTAGTCAAACCAAAAATCATTGATAGAGTTTATTAATGTGCATAACATATATTTTTTTTAGAATTTTAACTCACGTAGTTTAAAAAATAGAGGGGGGGGGGACACATTTTTCAGACTTTGAGAGCTGATATCTCGAAAATTTCGTTACTGTATCATTTATAGTTTCCGAGTAAATCGGCTGTGACTGTGACAGACGGACAGACGGACATGACGAATCTATAAGGGTTCCGTTTTTGCCATTTTGGCTACGGAACCCTAAAAATAAGTAACAGGGTAGGTAGGTAGGCTAATTCATTTTACAAAAATATACAAAAGTAGATTTATGATACGATTATTTCATGCTAAAACAGCCTGAGCCGATTTCGTCTGCTTATGGTTGCTATAGTTACCTACAAATAGCGCCCTTAGCACATCTCGTGTTTGATGGTCTTTTCGATGGCATTAATTAAAAAGAGACGGAAAGCTGCAAGGATGTGAATTGCTGTCAAACGTTAGATGTGCTGACCCCCAATAGTCGTTGATTTTTTATTTTGTGACACATTAGATACACTTAAGGAAATACGTTCAAAATATACGTTTTTGACGTCCACTCAGATAAAATTAATAACGAAAAAGACAATACGTTTGAACTTACCCAAAACAAATGATTATACCAAAAGGTTAGAAATAAAATGCAGCCTAAATAATGAAATTTATATAATAAATAATTTATCCTTCAGTTTACGCAACTGGCTCGTTTATGAGGCCTGGAGATTCAGGTTTTATCTAATTTTCAGAAACATGAGAGGGACAAAACTTAAAGTATCAAAATAAACACTAACCTACTATACTTATTTTTTAAAATCCTACACAATTAGTGATACCGCAAGCAAATAACTGTCAACAAAATTTGGTTAGTCGGAATAAATTATTTCCTAACCTACTGCTTATTGGGACTCGAACGAAATAGCCCCCTAACAATAACTGTATTATTTAAGAGGCATAATTTAATGAACAATATGCGTATTGACAAAGGCTGGGTGTTCACAATTAAGGGGAACAAATTAAAACGATAAATCGACGGACCGGCCCTTCCCGTATTAGAACTTAGAGGATTAAAATGACGCTTTTGGTGGAGATATCAAATTAATTATATTTACTACAGAAACTATACACCGTGTTTTTATTGATTTCCGTTAAATTGAAGGGAAGCTTATTTAGGTCAAAGATAACCAATTTCTCTAAGAAACTAGTGTCTTAGCTCTTACTGTTATTGAGTTATTAATAAGTTAAATGACTAAACAAGTGTATTGCAAATTGCAACCTTTATTACATCCTAATGTTACTTATTTTGACATGTGCCGTCAGCAGCCGTCAGTCGCCTGAAATCTTATTCTTAAGATTCTCTCACACTTGCCATTACAATTATTATGTACAATAACGAAAAAAAAAATTTTTTTACGAAATTAACCAAAGCTGATATACCAGGCAACTTCTATTAATGTCCCAAGTAACCTGTCCAATTTAACGGAAATCAATAAAAAACACGGTGTATAAGTATAATTAAACGGTTAAAGTAAAGTATATTTAGTCACTGTGCGTGACATGTTTCGGAGAGCCTAGGTCCCCATTATCAAGCACTGAGCCCGCGTTCACGCCAAGCGACTCGTGAGCGCGAAGCGATTAAATGCACGTGAGTTTAACCGTGTAATTATATTTATAGTTAGTATACCTCACGACAGCTTAAATTCAATGACCAGAGAAAATTTAGTAATACGATTCCTGGTAAATAGTACATTGTGCATCAAGGGAGGTAAGTACGGTTACTAACGAGAGTGTTAGAAGCCCGACGCCGTATAAATTTAAGACAAAATATTATTAAACTAGCTGTGCCCGCGACTTCGCACGCGTGCTGTTCGGTGATCTGTGTTGTACATTTTCAAATGTATGTCTGGTAAATGGGTTTCTCAGAATTGGTCCTTGAAATTGTGATAAGATATCAGATTAACAGCCAAGTTACAAACGTATTGTGTTCGGTGTAGCAAAGAAATTAATATCATACACAATGAAATAAATGGTTTAGGTACCTATCGTTTGAGGTTAACTTCCAAATACTATTCAAATTTTGATATCTCTAAAGGTAGTAAAATAATGTGGTTTCCCTCAGCAAACAAAATGATAGTCGTATTTCAAAATGCCAAAATTATACGTATTCTAAAAAGCATAAGCATAGCGTAAGTAAGGAGTTGAGGGTAAAAATTAAGATGAGGCTTGAGAGCATCATAAAAGTCATTATGATAGCATGGATTACCCTAAGTTAACCGGAGGACTTCAGTTGCTGAATGCGTGGCAGTAAGCGTCAGTGCAGTGTATGCAAAAACCTATCGCCAGGGTTTGAGTCGAGGAACCCAAAAGAGTAATATTCGGAAAAAGTTGGAAAATAATCTACGATGGCAGTGTGCTGGGACGAAAAGTTTAAATCCCGAGTAGTTCAGCAAGCCCGAAGGACGAACTTTAGGAGGAAGAAGGCCGATCCAGCAGAGGGTTGAAGGCCCGGAAACCCACTCCAGGGGACCAAGTAATTCGGCATTGCAGCAGGAGGGCCGACCCAATCACAGAAACAATAAAAATACATGTCAAATATACAGAATAAGGAGGTCGTAGGCCGAACTATGAGAAAACAGAACAGTGGTCCGAGCCCGACGCGTTCTAGCATTCAATATAATATTTATTCAGTATTCAAATAAGTCGAGCCTGAGGGGCGAAAGCCCGAAGCCGAGGCGTTAAGGCTGCAAAGGGCGAGTTCCAAGCAGTGCCGATGACCGATCGTATTTTTATGAAATACTGGCTTTATGGCCGAGACCGAGACATAGTGCCAAGCATTTAATATATGCAGTAATTAAACAAACCGAGCCTGAGGGCCCAAGGCCCAAAGGTGAGGCGTCAAGACCACGAAGGCTGAAACCGAGCTTCGAGTTAGGGCCAAATCCCAATCGGGCTTATAACGAATTTTGTTTTATGGTCGATGCTAAGCTGTAAGAAGACAGAGCTTGGAGCATTCAGTATATCCTGTAGCCAATCGGATCAATCAAGTACTCCCCACATGAACCCGAGGGCCAAAGGCCCGAGGAGTCAACCCACAATGTCAACCTATCAACCCGAGGGCCGGTAGGCCCGAGGCCACTGTCTACACGAACCCGAGGGCCGAGGCATTAATACCCGCTGCCAGTATATCAACAGGAGGGCTGCAGGAGTAAGGTCACCATCCACACAAACCCGAGGGCCGAAGGTCCGAGGGGTTAACTCACGCTGTCAGTCTAACAAACCGTGGGCTGAAGGCCCGAATGGCTAACCCACGCTATCAGTCTATGGACCCTAGGGCCGTAGGCTCGAGGACACAGTTCACACGATCGTGAGAAGGCTCTATAAGGTGTTTCTTGTAAATTGATTGGTCATGTCTCTTAAAATAATTTACGAAGTTTTTGTAATTTGTTCCATTTACACATACATATTTACACATGCAAGAGTCCGCTGGATGCGGGTGGCACAGGACCGGTCATTGTGGCAATATTTGGGGGAGGCCTATGTTCAGCAGTGGATGTCTTTCGGCTGATATGATGATGATGATGATGATGACGACACATGCATAGTAATGAACTCTTTCAACGACTTCTGGTTTGATCAAAATAACTCTTATACTTTTTGAGATAGGTTGATTTAACTGTAATTTTAATTTTTTACTGCCAGTCCGACTCACACTTGACCATTTTTTATATCCTATGTCCCGACCCGAGGTCTCCTGAATACGACGGTGAAGTTTTCATTAAAATCCATCCAGCCGTTCTCTCGTGATGCTCCGTGCAATAAACAGACAAACAGACAAACCGACAAACAGACAAAAATTCTAAAAATTACATAAATGTGATCTATTATCGATTTTAAGACCTCCTCCGTAATTTTTTTTTAAATATCTTCCATGTACAGACTTTCGACCCTCTTCAGCTTTATTATATGTATATAGATATAGATAGATGTATAGATGACGTTCTGACATTTCTATTACTCCCTAAGGAATTTCACTTTTTTTATTACTCCCGCTACGCATATAAGCAATGGCGTGCTTAGACAGCAAGTGTGATGAAGAAAAAAAATATTTCAACGACAACTTTGATAAAAAATGGCCTAAGTTAGTTATTCTTGTGCTAAGCGACATTTTAACCGCCACATTACCGGCCATTTTGTTTAGAGATCATTTAAAAACGTCGCGACCACAACTCGGCCATCCTGATTTATCCAGTGACCCTACCGCCCATCACTGACTTATGACGTATCATTTGTTTTGATCGCGTGGGTGTGATTGGGAGTGGACGGTTCATTAGCGCGAGTATTGTTTTTGGTAGGACACTGTTCCGCTAAAATAGAGGTGACTGGTTCCACGGATTAATGGGAATATTTTCTCTTAAAAGTTTTATTTTATTAAGAGCCTGTACTGTCCCACTGCAGGGCAAAGGCCTCCCTCAAATTCTTCCACGTATCCCTATCCCCTGAAGTCTCCCACCAGTCCTTGTCAAAGGCGTCAAGCTCGTCACGCCATCTCTGGCGCGGTCTACCACGACGCCTTACAAGTTGTGGCACCCAACTTGTGGTTCTTAGCCTTAGTTCTTTTAGTTTCACAAGTAATCCTCTTATAATATAAACTATTTTGTGCGAGTACTGAGTGATTGTCCAAGAGCGATTTTCTACTGAGTACGCTGCGTATTCGTTACGAAATCGTGGCGAATTGGTTACGGATTCGACGAACTCGCTGCGTGCTCGCTTCCCATTCAACTCGCTTGCAAATCACAAGTGTTATAAACCCTAAGAGTGATGAATATTGGAAGAAAAATTAAGAACATCAATATAATTATTTCTTTATTATTTAGTATTACGTGTTTCACTTCACCGTGTATTTCAGATAATAAAAGCAACATAAAGTTTCAGCAAGCTCTGTGAGGGGCTTACGCAACACAATAGCGTAATGCTACAAACAGACCTTGATACTTAAGTTGCGTAATAAGTCCCACTAGTAGGTATACAACTATACATGGCCCGACCGTACTATTTGCTATTTTCAACCGACTTCAAAAAAGGAGGAGGTTCAGATTAAACTACTTTCTGTTTATCCAACTCGTTACACTAACATATGTATCTTAACAAATAGGCAATTCCACAAGACTCTAGGTACATAACAACAGTTTAAAATTATACCTCTATTGTGTGCTGGTGCTACATAATTTTCAAATATAGATTATAAACTTATTTTAAGATAAGTGCAGTGTTCCTTGACCTGCTGGTATATTAATGGATAATAATAATTAAGACACAAAAAAATTATAACTGATGGACTTGCTCAAATGCATATTTTTAGTAGGTATGTCCTCAAAAGAAAACGATGATTTAAGTAGGCCTAGTATCAAGCACTTTAGCATGTATCAGACAGACTGCATAGATTAGTTCAGTAAATTATCCATTCTAGAACATTAAAAACGAATTTCACATTAAAAACGCGTAGTAACGACTCGAATCGTTTGGTCGCAGTGAAACCGCACGCCGACGCATTAAAATCGCATTAACATCGATACTTTATATCGATACTCGCAAATGCACCCGCACTATGTGACCCGATAATAGGCCGAGAGTTGATGCTGTGTAAAACGGTGTTTCTATGCAATTTTGTAACGCGTTTTTTTTGTTCATTACCACCACCACTTTATTTACCGTTTTATAAAAAGCAAACGAGACTATTATGTCAGAATAGCAGACAAACTTGCGTCTGCTACAAGATAATTGAAAATGACTCCACTATTTATACGCAGTTCGTCAATAATTTGGGAATGGTAATGACTTGATTGTTGAGACTGAATAATCGCATAGAACTACCCAAAAACGGATTATTTTATACTCTGTTTGGTTTGGTGTTTAAAAAAAGGTAAACAATCTTGCAGTATCTTAATGAATGAATGAACAATGTAAATCACTGTACGTATATTTCCTTGTTATATTATGTATATTTGCTAAAACTTATTTTCTACTCGTAGTTTTCAATAAAAAGATACTGCAAGATTGTTTACCTTTTTTTAAGCACCAAACCTAACAGAGTATATTATTTGGGGTTTTCGTAGCTGGCAATGTACAATTTGCAGAACATTCTTTAAATTGGAGGAACAATGAACATACTTGAAAGTTTCCGAGAAATTTCATGAGAATTTAACAGTAAGTTCCTATTGAGTTGATATGCTTCCATGAGAATTTAAAAATGTGTTATAAATAATTACTTTATATTGCAAATAAGTAAACAAGGCAGTAAATGTAACTTATAAGTTTCTAAAACGGTCTTGGCTTGATTAGATTATTTGTTAAATTTAGATTTCCGAGAACTTTCTCTATGGAAGTTTCGCAACTTATGGAACTTTGTTACTTATGGAACAATGCTAGTCGTAGCTCCAATAAGCAAATAAATAATTATTAAGATGCCACAAAGTGATGTTACAAATTGAAATTAGATTAATCCTTTGAAAGCCACGAACAACTAAGGGGCAGTTTATGTTGTCATGGCGGACGATTTCAAAATAATGCTTGGTTTAAATTTTTTATTTGTGCTTAATAATAAGCTTTCCGAAACTGGTATTATTTTATTCTATATCATCAAAAGTAAAACGAGCCAGGAGAATAAAAAAAAACTCTCCCTCTCTCTATTGACTAAGACATAAAATATTCAGCCCATTAAAAAGTTTATGTTAATAAATAATTACTTCATATTGAAAATAAGTAAACAAGGCCGTAAATATAACTCATAAGGTTCTAATATGGTCTTGGCTTGATTAGAATATTTCTTAAATTTAGATTTCCGAGAAATGTATCTATGGAAGTTTCGCAATTTATGAAACTTCTCGGTACAATGCTAGTCGTAGCTCCAATAAGCAAGTAAAATATTAAGATGATACAAAGTGGTGATTTCAGTATATTGTAGGGTTAGAATTATCAATTCAATTTGTATGGGATCTAAATTAAGGTTCTTATTATATCGTTCTTATCTTTGAGATCGTTTTGTTTGGTCACAGTTATATCTATTATTGAAAACATTATTTATGAAAGTGTGACAGCGATTTTGATACTATATAGTTACGTATGAGATCATTAAGTTGAACATCATAGAAGGGTCATTCTAAAAGTCATGTATGTAAATTCCATTTATTTAGTACCTGACATTTCGGCGATGTTGCAAATGCCATCAAGATAAGAATTATGAAAAAGAGAATGCTACCTTAAAATCCTGTACTATCTATTAGTTGACCATAATTATGCAGAAAACGACCAACTTCGATTTTTGTCAAAGCAGAAACCGACCAAATTCTATGTTTTGAAGCTTAAGTCACAGTGACAAAAACGACCAACTCCAAAGTTGGTCGCTTTCTGCAAAATTATGGTCAGTTATTCTTCTATGTAGGTATGTTTTCAACTAGTATCCATATTTTCAACATCAATCGCTACTTGCCTCTAGGACTATGAATAAATATGTCCATTTGGAGCAAATACTCTGCGCAAATTACGAATGGGGGCTGAATTGCGTTAATTCAGATTTAAAGTGAGTCAATAAAGCTTGGTTAAGAATGATTCGATTTATTGTACCAATATTCGGGCATTTGTACGCAATGGTGTTATTTATACAAGCAGTATGATACGATACAGAACTTACAGATATTCTAACATAATACCTAATTACCTCATCATCATCATCAGCCTATGATAGTCCACTGCTGGACGTAGGCCTCTCCTATTAACTTTGCGTATAGACGCATTAGGAGGTAAATGCCCATAACCTACTTACTTTAAACATGATTGTAGAAACTGTAGTCTGTACTGTAGCCGTACCATGACTTTGCAAGCATTGAGCTAAACAATAGTAGATTACATGCCAAGGCCGTTTAAGTGGGAAACGTCCCGGATGACATGTAATTGTAGTCAACAACGACAAACATGTGATCAGAGGCTTTCCCATTTAACGGCCAAGGTGTGTATACTATTTTTCTGCTCAACGAAGCCGGCAGGCGGCAACTTAGTTTGGCGTAGCGGGCGGCAAAGTGCCGTTTGCCGGCCGGAGGACAGAAAAAATCATAAAATGTATGTTTGCAAGTATCAATAACATTAGGGTTTCTCGATACGTAAATAAAGCCATCACGCTCGCTCCTATATGTAAGTGCGAGCGTGATAGAATGCATTACATATCGAGTAAAACCTAACGTATCCTTTACTTTCCAACTCACGGTACGGTTACTGGATGCTTAGCCAAGTTGCCAATCGCTAACGCTTAGTAGCGTTTTCTCTCTCTGTCACTCTTTCATATTAGTGCGACAAAGAAGGGTAGCTGTTTTTCGTTTACGATTGACGATTAAGCGTTAGCGATTGGCATCTTGTCTAAGCACCCAGTTCTTTTAGCCACCCAGTTTTCTTCCACCTTTTTCAATAAACATAAACAGAATTTAGGTACTCTCAAATGGCTCCTTTAGCCAGTTGTCAGGTCCCACATGCAGGTGGTTTTGCATTTTTAGTTTTTGGCTAACCAACAAATGTTGCAACTACCCGAAAATTTCAAAAAAATATTTATTTATGTATATTTAAAATTAAAAGTACAGATATTCGATCTCTTGACATTTGCCCAGTATCTGCGACCATATATAACATGGACGTCTAACGCCAGCTCAAAAATGCCACCAAAAACAATTATTCAATTGTGCCAAGATGGGCGTGATATAGCGCTTTTTTTAACACCGCGCATATTTCGGCGCAACATCTTTGATAAATGTTTATAGACTATAGCCAATCTAAACTTTGATGGACCAATCACAACTATTTTTAAATGGCGGTTTAAGTTTTTATAGATTGAAATTCATTACCGTGGTGCATTGATTTCCATAACTTTTCTACTTACTAATTTCAAGCGACTAAAACATGGACACTACATTTTATAGTTCAAACGAAATATCATCAAAAACAAAAAAAACGTAGCTTTCAAAACTTTTTCCAAATAACCGTAGTTCGTGGAAATGAACATGCATCTCTTCGGACGTCCTTAATCAAGACGGATCTCCCGACATCCATTGTGACCATGAATCAATATGGACAGACGAGGATAGAGCACTGTAGACATGGACTCGAACGTATTATGGCGGAAACACACTACTAAAACGCGACGCGATCCGACGAAACGCGATAAGTCGGGTCGCGTCGCGTTTTAGTAATGTAATTCCGCCTTTACTCTTTTGTGACAATAAGTAAACTCTAAGTAGGTGGGTCAAAATTATTTTCGTTGTCTTGTTTCATACCACTCTGTCACGCTTTTAGTTGCTGTTTAAAATCAGTATATAAAAAATGCGGTGCACTTGTATTTCTTATTCACGCTAGATTTTAATCCATACATAAAAATTGGAAACAAAACATCATCTCATACAAAAATCACAACTGTGTCACGTTTTTTAGGGATACAATGAACAAAAAAATTGAGCCAGGTACTGAGAGTAGATTACAGTAAAACAATCCGGGGTACTCGTAAATACACAAGACTGTAATAAAATAACAATTACCAATTCTTTTTGTTTCATTTTATAATTAGTATAATTACGTAGTTTTAAGTGTTTACACTGACATATTGACTTAGGGTGGCGGCGGAAGAATGGCTAGTTCATCAACGGCGGCGCCCACGAGCCGAGTCAGAAGGCTCACTACTCACCTACCAACACGCACTGGACGAGCGCGGTAGTTTAATCGTCTAAACCCCCCCTTAATATGAATAGACAAATAAAGAAATGGCCCCTAGGGCCCGGCGGTTCGGAAGATTTCGCTGACGACGGTAAGCGGAAATCATCCAGAACTCGGGGTGCGAAGAATCTCCGGGCGTTACGACCATCTTCCCGTCGAACGACTTCAGCTAACAATAAAAAGGACTCCGAGCACAAACTGAATATCCTTACATATAACACAAGAACACTTCGCACAGAAGAAAGGTTGATAGAGTTGGAAAATGCTCTGAAAGATCTAAACTGGGACATTGTTGGCCTCTCTGAAGTCCGCAGAGAAGGCGAAGATACTGTTGAACGACAAAATACAATATTTTTCTACTGCGGGGAATCCGGGGGATTAAATGGCGTGGGATTTTTGGTAAACAAAAAATGGAAAGATAACATTGTAGAATTCATTGCCTATTACTCTTATTAAGGATTGTATAGATAATTTTGCAGACCCTTTAGCGAACCAGCTAAAAATTGCCGGAATTATTCCAATTTATAAAAAAGGATCTAAATACGATCCAAGAAACTATAGGCCAATTTCATTGTTATCCATTTTTTCGAAGATTTTCGAAAGGTTACTTAAAACTAGATTGTCGAATCATCTAAATAAATATGATGTACTCAACCCAAGACAATTTGGTTTTCAAAAAAACTTAGGCACCACCGATGCTGTTGACAAATTTGTCGATGATGTCATATTAGAATTGTGTAATAGAAAACGGGTAGCTGGATTATATTTGGATTTAAGTTCCGCGTTTGATATGGTTGACCATGACATTCTTCTCCACAAATTAAACCATTATGGCGTTCGCGGCAAAGCATTAAGTTTGTTCAATAGTTATCTGCGAAGTCGGAAACAATTTGTCGAAATCACTAGCATAGCAAATGGAGTTGAAATAACTATAAAATCAGAACTGATAGAAGTGACGAGAGGTGTACCGCAAGGCTCCGTTTTAGGCCCTTTACTTTTCATAATTTTTACGAATGACTTGGTTAATTACATGTCTGCTAAGGTGCCAGGTTTAACAGTTGTAGCATATGCAGATGACACTAATGCAGTTATATCAGCTAATAGTATGTCAGATCTTAACTCAAATATCAATAATGCACTTGCTGCTTTTGATATGTGGTTTAGCACAAATAACTTGAAGCTAAATACGGACAAGACTAATGTTATGCTCTTTAAAACTAACTCTAGGTCAAAAGATTATTTATCAGTAAACATGTATGGTAGTGGAATTGACCAAGTAGAAGCTGTTAAATTTTTAGGAATATTTATTGACTCGCAGTTTAATTGGAAAGACGAGTTGCAGCACATTGAGAGCGCTATATGCTCGGCCTGCTACGCTATTCGGACTTTACGCGATGCAGTTGATTTAAGATATCTCAAAATGGTTTACCATTCTTTAGTGGAATCGAAACTGAGATACAGCATTCGATTTTGGGGAAATAGTTTCAAATATAATATAAACAGAGCTTTTGTATTGCAAAAACGAGCTATTAAAATAATAACACGAACTGCTCCGTGGGATTCGTGCAGAGAACTTTTTGTTAAACTTCAAATTCTGACAGTACCCAGTTTGTACGTTTTGGTACTGCTGACATCATTTGTGAAAAATCTGCATGAAACAAAAGAGCAGAGACTAACCCGGTTAGCAACACGAAAAAAACGCATTCCGCACAATTTTTTTCCGAATTTGCAAGTGGCGAAACACTCTATTCGATACCAGGCAGTAACCTTGTACAATAAATTACCAGATGAGTTTAGGATAATAAGAGAATACCATATTTTCAGGAACTCCCTTAAAAGGTTTTTACTGAAAGGCTGTTATTATAACATTGATGACATATTTACTATCCAGAATTCTACATATTAGTGTGACATAATTTTTTTTTTGTTATTTTTATATAGACTCCAATTATTTTAATTTTTCTTTTCAGAACTGATGGATGACTTAATGATATTTGATATATTTAACTTACTATAACCTCTTATCTGTTTGCCACGCCCTTACGGGTTCATGTATTATGCTGTGTATTATGTATACCTAACCATAAGCATGTTTGCAATAAAGAAACTAAATAACCTACTTACTTTAAACATGATTGTAGAAACTGTAGTCTGTACTGTAGCCGTACCATGACTTTGCAAGCATTGAGCTAAACAATAGTAGATTACATGCCAAGGCCGTTTAAGTGGGAAACGTCCCGGATGACATGTAATTGTAGTCAACAACGACAAACATGTGATCCGAGGCTTTCCCATTTAACGGCCAAGGTGTGTATACTATTTTTCTGCTCAACGAAGCCGGCAGGCGGCAACTTAGTTTGGCGTAGCGGGCGGCAAAGTGCTATTTGCCGGCCGGAGGGCAGAAAAATTTATAAAATCTATGTTTGCAAGTATCAATAACATTAGGGTTTCTCGATACGTAAATAAAGCCATCACGCTCGCTCCTATATGTCAGTGCGAGCGTGATAGAATGCATTACATATCGAGTAAAACCTAGCGTATCCTTTACTTTCCAACTCACGGTACGGTTACTGGATGCTTAGCCAAGTTGCCAATCGCTAACGCTTAGTAGCGTTTTCCGTCTCTGTCACTCTTTCATATTAGTGCGACAAAGAAGGGTAGCTATATTTCGTTTACGACTGACGATTAAGCGTTAGCGATTGGCATCTTGTCTAAGCACCCAGTTCTCTTAGCCACCCAGTTTTTTTTCCACCTTTTTCAATAAACATAAACAGAATTTACCCTGAAATAAATGGTTTCTTTAGCCAGTTGTCAGGTCGCCTACAGATCGCTCAATGACATGCAGGTGGTTTTGTATTTTTAGTTTTTGGCTAACCAACAAATGTTGCAACTACCCGAAAATTTAAAAAAAAAATTATTTACTTATATTTAAAATTAAATAGGTACCTAAAAGTACAGAAATTCGATCTCTTGACATTTGCCCAGTGTCTTCGACCATATGTAACATGAACGTCTAACGCCAGCTCAATAATGCCCCCAAAAACAATTATTCAATTGTGCCAAAATGGGCAGGATATAGCGCTTTTTTTAACACCGCGCATATTTCGGCGCAACATCTTTGACAAATGTTTATAGACTATAGCCAATCAAAACTTTGATGGACCAATCACAACTATTTTTAAATGGCGGTTTAAGTTTTTATAGTAGTAGTTTTTCCCTAACTTTCCTACTTACTAATTTCAAGCGACTAAAACATGGACACTACATTTTATCTTTCAAACGAAATATCATCAAAAACAAAAAAAACGTAGATTTCAAAACTTTTTCCAAATAACCGTAGTTCGTGGAAATGAACATGCATCTCTTCGGACGTCCTTAATCAAGACGGATCTCCCGACATCCATTGTGACCATGAATCAATATGGACAGACGAGGATAGAGCACTGTAGACATGGACTCGAAAGTAGGTATTAATTACTCTTTTGTGAAAATGAGTAAGCACTAAGTAGGTGGATCAAAATTCTTTTCGTTGTCTTGTTTCATACCACTTTGTCATGCTTTAAGTTGCTGTTTCAACTCAGTATATATAAAAAATGCGGTGCACTTGTATTTCTTTTTCACGCTAGATTTTAATCCATAGGTACATAAAAATTGGAAACAAAACATCATCTCATACAAAAATCACAACTGTGTCACGTTTTTTAGGGATACAATGAAAAAAAAATTATCCAGGTACTGAGAGTAGATTACAGTAAAAGAATCCGGGGTACTCGTAAATCCACAAGACTGTAATAAAATAACAATTACTCATTCTTTTAGTTTCATTTTATAATTAGTATAATAACGTAGTTTTAAGTGTTCACACTATAAGGCTAGACCAGGTATGCGGAGAATTACTTAACTTTGATAAATTAATGTAAAATCACGGAAGAATTGGTGATTGTTGTTACAGTCTTGTAGATTTGCCCACGGGCGTTTATATTAGGTGCATTGTAATTGCATTAGGTACCTATGAAATTTTGGGTGAAGTTTTTTTCCATACAATGAGTTTTGTGTATTATTTTTAGGGTTCCGTAGCCAAAATGGCAAAAACGGAACCCTTATAGATTCGTCATGTCCGTCTGTCCGTCTGTCCGTCTGTCACAGCTGATTTACTCGGAAACTATAAATGCTACAGTAACGAAATTTGGTAAGGATATGTGTTGTATGAACCGCTACAGGATTATGATACTAAATTGTAAAAAAAACCATTGGGGTGGGGGCCCTCCATACATGTAACTGAGGGATAGAAATTTTTTTTTAGTTGTATATAAGCGTGTGGGGTATTAATAGAAAGGTCTTTGAAAATGATATGAAGGTTTATAAATCTTATTTAAATTTAAGCAAATCGTTTTCGAGATATCAGCTCTCAAAGTCTGAAAAATGTGTCCCCCCCCCTCTATTTTTTAAACTACGCGATATAAAATTAAAAAAAAAATATATGTTATGCACATTAATAAACTCTATCAATGATTTTTGGTTTGATTAAATTATCTCTTTTAGTTTTTGAGGTAGGTTGATTTAACTGTATTTTTTTAATAATAAATTGATAATGGTACGGAACCCTTCGCGCGCGAGTCCGACTCGCACTTGGCCAGTTTTTTGATGTTAAAATCGAACAAAACTATTTTTTTAATAACATGAATACTTCATAAAACTAGGTACCTACTATCATAAAATACGTATTTGAAACATATGAACCAACACAACTTAGGTACGGCAAGAGTTTCATTTTATTTTATTTAGAAACAAACAATCTTTTAATGTGTTTACTATAAAACCAATATACTTCATTTATATAAGACAATCTCAAGTATACCTACTGTATTTGACAGAAAAAAAAAGAAAAGAGAAGAAGTATATTATCATACATAGTTACATACATACACTAATCATAGGGAACAGTAATTTTCAGCTAAAATAAATGCATTCATGAATTATTAATACATTTACAGGTTAGTCGTTTGAAAAAAGAGTTGTTGTATTCAATGCTTATTTTTTATATAAAAATAAGTATCAAAATAGTGTGAAAAAACCTACGTAACCTAGTGATAAGAAACTATTGAGGGTGACCGTACCTACATAAATTATAAGCGATATATTTTTTAATAAATACATAGAAAAACACCGTGATCAAGGAGCAAATGATTTTGCGCTAAATACACAAAATACTAGCCTCATCAGGATTCGAACCCAGGACGTCCAGTTTCGTAGGCCACTACCGACTGTGCTACAGAGGACGTATAGTATGAGTACCAATCGTGAAAGTTTAATTACACTTATCCGTTAGTTGAGCCGTTACCAACATACTCGAAATAAATAAATATTAGATAATATTGGAAATATCATCATCATCATCATCATCAGCCTATGATAGTCCACTGCTGGACGTAGGCCTCTCCTATTAACTATGCGTATAAACGCATTAGGAGGTAAATGCCCATAAGCCGTGTGGTGACGGCAGTAAGAATACATTTGTCACCACCCCAACTCTTCTTGCGGGTGTCGTAAGAGTCGACTAAGGGATTCAAGTGTCACTGACCATCATTTGATAAAAGATTGATGGTGGGCAGCAGCGTCATCACAGTGGACACATTACTGCGATTGCCAATCCGCTTGCCCAGCGTGGCGATTATGGGCATTTATTGGAAATATAAAACAAAATAATTATTAAGGTGTACAACAGGCAACCAAATTTCTGTTTCAAGTGCAACTTCATATTTGCACCTATTTCTCCGCGGGATTAACCGGATTCCCGAGATCCTGGGATTTAGAGGAATCCCGCGATTGCGCCCCGTGTTTATCGTCGAGGTGAGATATTGCAGCGTTATTGTATTTTGAATTGGATATTAACGGGATTACGGCATGGATTTAAAGTTGCGGGTTGGCAAAGCTGGGAGACTGTTTTGTACTCGTTTTAAATCATTACAACCGAGTCACAGGATGCTTAGCCAAGTTGCCAATCGCTTACGCTTAGTAGCGTATCGTAGTTTTCCCTCTCTGTCAATCTTTCATTGGTGCGACAAAAACAGTTAGCTGGCTTTCGTTTACGATTGACGATTAAGCGTTAGAGTCTAGCATCCAGCCATAAAAAAAATATAATAATACAATTTAGTGTAAAATTAGAGTTCAGTAAACGATAAGCGATAAGCCACGTGACCATAATAATGTGTGGAAATGATCAAATGCAATGGAAACTCAGCCATATTTCTTTACATTTTTTAATTCTACTGACGACTATAATATATTTGACTGACAATGGTATAATATATTTAAGTTGGCACGATTTAAGTCAAATTAGGTGTCCTCAATAAATTATAACGTAACATCCGTAATTCCGTAAACAATACTGATGTTCCAACAAGTATAATATGTCAAACACCTTATTCGAGAAGGGGTATGTATAATAAATTAAAATAAGTTTTAATTGGTTCCTGCTCCAAGGTTCCACATTCGCATAAAATTAATTGAAGTCTGAGGGACACTGGGAGCAGATAATCGATCGAGGGAAAGGTAAAGTCGCCGTGAATAGAAATAGCAGCAATGTAAACAAACAATTTGTTGAAATGTGTCTTATTTTTCATTATACATATTTTTTGTACTAAATCTAGGAAACCCATAATTGTTATGTTGTTCAAACACCTCATACGACAATGCACAACAATTATTCTAAGCCATTTAGGTATATTTATCACATAGGAAATACTCTTTTCATAGTATCGGTTTTTTCCTATTAAATAATGTATTAATTTTCTTTATATTGTATTTGTTATGGTACCTAGACTTTCCTCGGTATACACCGGACTTTACATTTTGATTCACGAGTAAAATTTGGAAATATTAATTGAACTCTTTATTTACTCGTATAATAAGAGTTTCAATTAATTTTGCAATTCCGTTCATTGTTACGACATAAATCAGCTACACGTGCAGTTTTATCAGCAGGAGGCATCTGAATTTAAACCAAATTCATTGAAAGGTCTCAATAAGTACCTACTACTAACTACTATTTTTTTCTTATTTTTTTATTACAGTCGTACCGTTTTCGGGTTCCGTAGTAAACTAGGAACTTATAGTTGCGCAATGTCCGTCTGACCGTCTGTGTGGCTGTCCGCAGCATAGCTCAGTGACCGTTAGTGATATAAATTTGCAATGGCTCCAATGGAAGACCAGCGCTGGACTGTTTATAGGCCAGCAATATGCTGAATTGGAGGCCATTTTGTGGCACTATTTTTTTCTTTTTTTATAGTCGTGTTTCTTTTATTCGTATTCAATTTGTAAGGTATATACACCGTGTTTCACTTAACACCAAAAACCAGAAAACCGTTTGTTCAGAATCGAGAGCAGAATCGATTGAGCTATATCTTGTTGGGGGTAATATTTTTATTTTTATTTGCATTTTTAGTTATTTTTTACGTGCCCAGTCTACAAATTCGTAATACAACATTGTGCATATCGCATTGCTGAAGGTTGTCTACCTTTTTCAGTATTTAGGGGTATTTTGGTAATAATGGCTGGTTACCTGGTCGATTATTTTTTCCGCTACGAGTTTGACGTTGTTTGTCAATTTGATTTGTATGTTCATTCCGTTGATATTTCTAACTATCATGGCGTTTAGATTCACGAACGTTCAATATTGTGAAATGGTAAGAACGCTAGCACGCTGCAATGACAATGTAAATTTAGCGGTTAGGACTTATTACGAGGAGTTTGGTGTCGCCGTGTCGAATGCCACCATGGCCGCAGCTACTCAAAGACTTCGGGACTACGGTTCTTTTCGACCACCAATGGCCAGAGAAAGGCATGACGAAATGAACCCTGATTTCGAGGAGGCCGTCTTGGAGTATTTTCGCGTTAATCCGACGGCTAGCACACGACAAGCTGGTCGTCGGTTTAACTGTGATCATAAGCAGATTTGGAGAATTTTGAGAGACGACCAGCAACACCCTTTTCACTATCGTCTATGTCAGGAGCTCAACCCCCTAGATTATGTGCCCCGTGTTGAGTTTTGCGATTGGTTCCTGGAAGACTGGAATAGAAATATCCTGTGGACCGATGAGTGCACCTTCACTAGGCAAGGCCTTTTCAACCAGCATAACAGGCATATGTGGGCACACGAGAATCCTCATTTAGCCGAAGAAAATGCCTTTCAACATAGATTTTCTTTAAACGTATGGGCGGGAATAATAGGGCCATACATTCTCGGTCCCGTATTTTTGCCCCGTCTGAACGGAGAAATTTACCTGAATTTTCTGATGACCACCCTCAATGACTTGCTTGAAGACGTTCCCTTGCAGTTTGTACGTCAAATGTATTACCAGCATGATGGTGCTCCTGCTCACTTCCAGATAAACATCAGGAGACATCTGGACAATATTTACGGGCGGCATTGGATCGGACGTGGAGGCCCAGTGCAATGGCCAGCCAGATCACCGGATTTAACTCCACTAGACTTTTTTTTTGTGGAGTAAAATTAAAACGTTTGTGTACGATGACGGACCAGGACCGACGAATATTGACGAACTACGAAACAAAATTATTGCCTCTTTTGAGACGGTTAAAAATACTCCTGAAGTGCTGCAGTCACTCAGAAACAATTTACGGAAACGAGCATTGCTCTGCCGTCGCCAAGGCGGGAGACATTTTGAACAGCTCTTAAACATCCGCGAACAACATAACTTCTAAATAAAATTGTAAATAAGTTTTTTTTAATAATTTTTATGTACATTATTGGTCATTACATATGTAAATATCTATACATTGAAAGAGTTTTATTTTATTTTCTTGCGTAAACTCACCAACTTACATAGTTATACTTAAACATTTCTGAATCTGAGAGAGCATTCGTAACCATTATAATGGCGGGACCAGATCCTGAATTCGATCGATTCATATTGCATTATTTAGTACTAAATTAGCTAGCTTTTGTAATGAGCGTACTATTTTTTTACAAAAGGTAGCAAATAGTACCAATTCAGTACTAAAGAATGCAATATAAATCGACAGAATTCAGGACCTGGTTCCGCGATTAAGTATAACGTTATAATGGCGGGACCAGACTAATTGAATATAGTAGTTTTTTATTACAACAGGTACCAAGTAGTACTAATTCAGTACCTACTAAATAATGCAATATGGATCGATCGAATTCAGGATCTGGTCCCGCCATTATAACGGTTACGAGCATTCGGTCGTTCGTGTGGTATAAAATACCTACGTATAAAAACGAACAAAAGATCCCGTGTAAATAAAAGAGACATGGCGATCTTACTCGCATGATTGTTCGCCGCTGCAATAGTTCATAGTTGCCTCGCTCGCGGTGAGACTAGTGCCTGAAGAGCTCGTTCCCACTATGTCGACTGTCGGGCCGATTTTCAATTCAATCGTGTGTCGGCGTCACTGTTCCCACTATGTAGGTTGTCGGGCCGATTTTTAATGGGACACCCCATTAAAAATCGGCGTACTGTTCAATCAGTGGCAGCGATGCGCGGGCGTCTGAGGGGGTGCGGCGCGGGCGGAGGCCTGGCAAAACGGACGACATTTTATATCGACTCCGACACAAAATCGTTGTTGGACGACTGTGAACAGCATAAGTATAAAATGTTCTGCCACCGGAATGGCCCATTAAAAATCGGCCCAGATCCAACATAGTGGGAACGAGCTCTTAGACACTGGTCTCACCGCAAGCTACTAAGCAATGAACTAACCGGCTATAAACACGAACAAAAGATACACTCTCATGTAAAAATGAGAGACACAGCCCTTCAGCCCTTCACAACATTGGCCGAACATAGGAGATCATACGGACGCAGCTATACAAGTTCTAAAGTGGCGTCCCGTACGATCGCCCATGTTCGGCAACTGTGGAGAAGGGCATTTATACTTCACGTTCTGTCCGCCCGTCTGTGTGTCCGCTTGTCTGTAACCAGGTTGTTATTTTATGAGCTGTGATGTGATAGTTAAACAGTCGATTTTTTACAGATATAATATTAACATATTCCTGTTGCCACAGATACACCACACACCACCATACAACATTATTAGGGAATATTTCGCACTTTGTGTAGGAGGCACTCCAGTTGGCGTATTGCATTATGACTCTCGCTTCCACCTGTATAGGTACTAATGGGAGCAAGAGGCAAAACCCAAATACATGTGAAGTATCAGTATAAGCAAGCAGTCATGGATAGTGTCATAATCAGGGTCCGGTTTTATACAGCTATAATTTACAAGCGGCAGTCTCTTTCTAACTTACTTTGCTAAAAAGAGACTGCTGCTGGTGGTAAAAAGAGATAGAAATATTCCCAAATGTTTTGCATGACTAAAAAGACTCTTATTCCATACCTACATTTGATAAAAACAAGTCTTTTTAATTCTAAAGTTTGACAACTGACCTTTTTATAAACTTTTTGTTAGAAGATATTATGTCTTTTTAATTCTTAGGAGCGAAATGTCAACTGACCGTTTTCAAATAAACCCAGTGACATCAAAGGTAATTCAGAAATAGAAAACGTACGTACGTCTCTTTTTGACACCGAATTTAATTGGCAAGCAATATAAGGATAGTTGTATAATAAATGTTGTACTATATCTATGCTTTAGTCCTTAATCCTTGGTGCAACTGGCCTAATTTGAAAACGCTCGAGTGTCATAAGAAATCGAACTTCATACCTAATTACAACCTTGTCATTTTGAATGTTGGGTTAAGTTTGCTTAGCTGTACCATTTGAAGTTTACTGTGACAAAGCTTTAAAGTGGTTTACAGCGACATAGCTGTCTATTGCTAAACCTTATGTCGTTGCAATAATGTGCACAAATAAATAGTTTCAAGGTTTATGATGGTAGCTAGCAATTGTTTTATTGAGTGTAGAGTTAAAAGTCGAGTAGAGCTATACAGAATATCAAAAATCCATTAAAAAAATAAATAAACAACAGATTAAAAAATGAATACTATACATAAGTTTAAAAAAATAAAAATCAGTTGGGGTGTCTGAGGTTTTGAGTGTTACCAGAAACACGGTGTATATTATGTTGAGTCACTAATAAATGCTTTTTTTCTTTCTTTTTATTTCGTATAGGTGTACGAATTAATCATGCCGGTAAAGGGGTTGAATAAAATATAGTATTTTTTGGGTTACATCCCCACTTCAGGTGCTACTGTACACGTAAAGTGGGTATGATTTTTATTTATTTACTGAAATCGTATTGTGTGGGGTATAATAATAATAATAATAAGGCCGCAGGGCAGCTTGTGGCGAGCTGTTGGGGAGTAACGACCCCACGGACCCGAGTGCTCCCGAGAGTCGGTCAGGGTCCCCGCCTCCGGCGTGTCTTCGTCGGTCGGAGTGGAACCCCAAGGGGACCCGTAGGACTCTCAGCTCTGGCTTGCCTTAACTGGCCGTCCAGAGAGGGGTCGTCAGAGCTATATGCTCCAGGGGTGGAAGTGTAAATTTGCGTAAGTCGCGAGTTGGTGCAGCGGCCGTCAAGCCACTGCGCAGAAAGCGGTGTACACCTCTCTACACTCCTGAGCCGCCTTCACCGGTGTTGCCCCTGGCTGTCTCTTGTGACGGCATTTACGGGGGCCCATCTAGTCGGCGGCAAGTCACCGCCTGCCTCGATAGCAAAGAGAAATCATTGTTATGGCAGGTGTCCGGACCTCTTTTCTATAGTTCCATCTCTTATCCATCCAACCTTCATCACCATAACCCACTAGTCTTTTCCATATAATCTCCAATAGCCTCTATATGCCTGCTGGGACCGGTTCACGGGTATCTATTTTTGTGCTCGTGAATGGGTTGCAGCAGGTGTAAAACACAGCAAATTTCTCCAAAGGGCCTCTACGTGTTGGATCTGTATCCCCGCGCAAGCCTATCAAAAGACCGGGATTTATAGGCCCGTGATCAAAGAGAGATACAAACATAATAATAATACTCTTTATTGTACACCTCAAAAGAAACATTATACATGAAGACAACTAATCTAGAGGCAGACAACAGGCGGTCTTATTGCTAAAGAGCAATCTCTTCCAGACAACCTTTAGGTATCGTTACCGTTAGGTAGGTATCGTTAAATAGGACTTTAAAAAAATAAGGGTGCAAAAGGATATTTTTTCTAAGGTTATATTTTCGGAGATAATCGCTTTAAAATATAAAAAAATGTATCTCTCTCTCCCTCTAGCTTTTGATCAGAGGGTCCGAAAAATATGAATAAAAAACATAAATGTTAGGCTTTTAAACTATTTTGAACATAATCGGCCCAGCTGGTTTTGTATTACTACGGGACCCGACACTAAACGTGGCCCTACTTGCTATTCCTTATTAAATAACAATCATTCATTTAAATATTGTGTTCTTAGCACTTTAAAAAATACTTTTGTATGATTGATGATGTGGTTAGCAATTTTCAAACCGCTATACGTTACTCAAAATACTGCTAAGGCGACTAGACAATTAGACATACCTTGAAGGTGCATTTAGACCGTCACGTTATGTATTAACGAACGAATTTCGTAGAGTGGGAGATAGAATGAGCGAATGCTCGTTTGATCTAAATGCACATTTACATGTTCATTTCGTGTGCCCTTCAAAAGGTAATATACGTAACAAGATTTAAAAATTAATCGCATAAACGAGCGTTTTGTATTCTTATTTACGTAAGTATCTAATAAAAACGCTTAAAATTACGTAGAGTCTGAATTGCTTGCTAAAAATTTTAAAGCCTCTAAGATTTAGAGAAAAGATTTTCTTAAACCGAATACAAAAAACAGGTGACGATGGAAAAACCCAGCCGCAACGCGTAAATAAAAAATAAACAAAACACTGAGGGTAAATTGCAATATAAATTAGCTAAAAGAATCTGTAATACGCAAGTCGCAGGCGCGGCGCTGGGCAAGTATGCAGCAGGTATGCCACGAATATTTTGTATACGGGTGGGTATCAGTATACCGACAGACTTTATCAATGCATTTTTAATGTCAAAAGAAGTAAAATATATTATGCAACATGTATTTTCGGAAAAAAAAAAAAAAAATATATTTTTTGTGATTTTTTTGAATTTTTTTATACATGACCAGTAATAAATCGTAGGGAAAGTTTTTTTTTTCAATGATTTTATATTTTTTTTTAGTTGAACATTTTTCTGATAGTTTTTTGTCATTTTCTCTAACTTTCGTCCGTGATTATGTCAAGATGAAAACTATTCTTACACTAAGAATTATAATCGTGCCGGCATTTCTCAGTGACTTATGATGAAAATAGTTTTTTGAAAAACATGTGATTATCTCTTAAACTAAGCCGAATCCAGAAAAGTTCATATGACATTATAGTCTCAATACACCTTTCAAGTCTGTCGGTATACTCACGAACACCCTATATATTACGCCACCAGTATTTTGCCAACAAATTTTATGTTTGATAATAATTACCGACAATATTTTTTAACGCTTCCACTATGAATGGGATAGGATTGAGCGCGAAATAGTAGGAAGTTGCTTCCCAAACCTATCAAACTGATTTTATTTGAGTAAGGTAAGGTGGGGTAAGATGAAATGGTTTTTTAATGAGGTAAGACCACAGAATTAGATATGGATAGAAGAAACAAGTTCATTTATTTGTATGGCGGCCGAGCGTGTCAGATTTTGTACTGAAGTTGTTACTTGCTTATGATTTTAAATATATCTTAGGCCCTTGAGTATTCATATTTTTTGTGCTGTTGCAATTAATATTACTTAAGGAGGCATTATTAATGTTTTTGTTCACTTCAACTTACAAAATTTGACGCCCGAAAGCTGCAAGCTGCGATTAAAAGACGCACAACTCAGTGGATTTCACTGAGTTCATTTGACACGCTAAGTAGATACGTTTGCTTGATCTATGGTATATATGACATGTGTGGGTAAGACAACAAATCGTCCTTCTGGCACAGCGTATACAGGTAGTTTTTTTATCTTACCCCATTAAAAAATCGTTAGATCTTACCCCACCTTACCTTACTTACTGATTTGAAATATAAAATCGATGCGTTGTGATATTAAATGATAGTGAGAATGGATACAGTAATATCTAAAATTTAGTAAATGAGCTAGTCATATTAATTATACTGTACATGACATTTTATTGCACACTGTTTTTTTTGTGATATATTTGTTTAGTTTTGAATTTAACTTTCACTTCATTAATAAAAAATGTATGAAATTGTATGTACAAACTTGTATGCATAATACATAAGGACTAATGAAAAAAATAGTTAAATTAGATGAAATTATTAGGGGTCGGAACTATGTGTGCAAAACTTTAACAAAACTTCTCAAGTGGACTTGACATTGTAAATTGAAGATTCCGAGATAGAGAATAAATTGGATACAGATTTTTCAATAATATTCGTATTTTTCTTGGCTAAAGTGTTCCCATATGTCAATCTTAAAGTTTTGCACACATAGTTCCGACCCCTAGAAAATATAGAGCGGTCGACCTACTGTACGCCTATTAGCTGTGGCCCGCTTCTGGATGCCAAGTGAAAGTAGTCCATTTATCACAATTAGCCGCACCGAGACTGCAGAAAAACCAACGAACATCGGCTACTTTTTACTTTTCCTACTTACTCCGTATTTAGCCTTTATTTCGGTTCCTTGGACACGAAAAGCTCTCGTTAGGTATGTTTCTATTGACACATCTTTAGGACATTTTGTGCTTTGGCTAATGATGTGTTTAGTTCATTCACATCAGCCTATCTTAGTTCACTGCTGGAGGAAGGCCTCTCCTATTAACTACGATTTAGGAGGTAAATGCCCATAATCGCCATGCTGTCAAGCGGATAGGTGATCGCAGTAATGTGTGCACTATGATGACGCTGCTCCCCATCATCAATCTTCTGTCAAAGAATGGTCAGTGACACTTCAATTCCTTAGTAGACTCTGACGACACAACTCTGACGACTCAACGACACCCGCGAGACGAGTTGGGGTGGTAACAAATGTATTCCTACTGCCATCATCACACGACCAGGAACTGCTAAGATAATGAACTAATTCATTATCATTTTTCCCATTTAAACTAAAACCTGGGCAAGCTTTACAATCCGTATGGTGACGGAAGTATTTATTCTTACAGCCGTCACCACTCGGTTGTAAAGCGGATTCGCCACCGCAACTCTTCCCGTGGGTGACGTAATGCCCGGTTTCCACTGAGAGCGAAGCGGACTCATTAATGGCTCCTCGCCGATGGTTCATCGCTCGCTAAGGACTAGTATTCAGTTGACGGCTGCGAGTCACAGCAGCAGTGAAAGTTAAATGCAGCCATTAATGAGTCCGCTCCGCTCGCAGAGGCAAGCGGGCATAAGAGTCGACTAAGGGATTGAAAAGTCACTGATCTTTCGTTTATTGAAGTTTGATGATAGGCAGCAGTGTCATCTCAGTGAACACACTAATGTGAATGCCTTCTTTCCTTTCTTTTAATGATATCAAACTTTAACATGTTAAAATGTACAATCACTTTCCTGTTTCCTTTTTCCCTATTTCCAAATTTTCCGAATTTCCTAATCCATTTATTAATTCCGGTTCCCCGTTTATTCTTATTATTATTATTTGTATCTCTCTTTGATCACGGGCCTATAAATCCCGGTCTTTTGATAGGCTTGCGCGGGGATACAGATCCAACACGTAGAGGCCCTTTGGAGAAATTTGCTGTGTTTTACACCTGCTGCAACCCATTCACGGGCACAAAAATAGATATCCGTGAACCGGTCCCAGCAGGCATATAGAGGCTATTGGAGATTATATGGAAAAGACTAGTGGGTTATGGTGATGAAGGTTGGATGGGTAAGAGATGGAACTATAGAAAAGAGGTCCGGACACCTGCCATAACAATGATTTCTCTTTGCTATCGAGGCAGGCGGTGACTTGCCGCCAACTAGGTGGGCCCCCGTAAATGCCGTCACAAGAGACAGCCAGGGGCAACACCGGTGTAGGCGGCTCAGGAGTGTAGAGAGGTGTACACCGCTTTCTGCGCAGTGGCTTGACGGCCGCTGCACCAACTCGCGACTTACGCAAATTTACACTTCCACCCCTGGAGCGTATAGCTCTGACGACTCCTCTCTGGACGGCCAGTTAAGGCAAGCCAGAGCTGAGAGTCCTACGGGTCCCCTTGGGGTTCCACTCCGACCGACGAAGACACGCCGGAGGCGGGGACCCTGACCGACTCTCGGGAGCACTCGGGTCCGTGGGGTCGTTACTCCCCAACAGCTCGCCACAAGCTGCCCTGCGGCCTTATTATTATTATTATTATTATTCGCCTGGCTGAATGCGCCAAGGGCGCGGTGCCATAGTACAAAAAAAATGCGAATGCCAACCTGTACCAAAATCTATAGTCTGTAATACCCTCCTGAGGCCTGGTGACGTCACTTACTTCAACCGAATTTTAACTTTGACACTATATCTATAAAGTCAAAATATTATGTAATATACACGGTGGAATTTAATCGGTGAACAGGAACCCATTTTTCTAATTCAGTAATCGATGGCGGTCACGTTTATGTAGTACTTAAGTGGAACCAAGTTTTTTTTTAGCATAACAAATTTTTATGTTGAAATTAAACTTTAATTAAAATTTATTGCCACCCTACTAATGGTTTAGTCTGAAAAGTTTAATACCTCTTTTCAAACTATCAGCCATGCATCGCTCTTATTTTACATAGGAATAGAGTCTATCGCAAAAATTAAAGCATGTGAGTGGTTATTGCTCATTTATGTTTTAAGTTTCTATGGCTGATAGTTTGAAAAGAGGTATTAAACTTTTTAGACTAAACCATTAGTAGGGTGACAATAAATTTTAATTTAAACATAAAAAAAAATTATGCTAAAAAAAAACTTTGTTCCACTTAAGTACTACATAAACGTGACCGCCGTCGATTACTGAATTAGAAAAATGGGTTCCTGTTCACCGATTAAATTCCACCGTGTATATGCGACATAGGGCCTCACGAGGTTCAAGTAAATGCCACAATGTGGTAATAGATTACAACTTGAAATTAGCTTACCATAGAAAAAATCAACAGCAAAAGACTCTGGTTAGGGATTCGAACCCGCATCCTCTGGATTACTAGTCCAATGTGCTTTCAATTACACCTTCCGTGTATCACAGCGAATTTTAGTCAATAGTACATATTGGGAAACTAATCACTAGCGACATCTATACTATTTCGATGGTACTACAACCTTAAGCCACTCAAAGACGTGTGCGTGCCACAATCTTCCGCAAATTCCACAACTTTCCGTTGCGTTGAATTTGTTATAAGGTACATTCAGACCAAACGAGCATTCGCTATTCAATCCCCCCACTCTACGAAATTCAATCGCTACACAATGATTCGTTGATTTCGTAGATCGGGGGATAGAACAGCGAATGCTCTATTGGTCTGAATGCACCTATAGAGGGCGCTGTAAATACCTTTGTGGCATATTTATTTTAAAGTTTATTTTTGGTAAAGTATTTCCTCAGATTCGGGTTCCCTAAATGTGTACTAGTTTGTAACAAGCACATACATCTACTATGTCTAGTAAAAGGTAGCACAGCCTTTTCTCTTGGAAAACGTATAGCTGTAATAGACGCCATATATCCAGGTAATTATTCCCTGCGGGTCGGCTGCGATTCGTCGGACGAACAATCGCATTGGAATCGATAGTACGTGCTGCGGCGTAGATTCTGACAGAGCGAACACAGGTTTAATCCTCAGATTTAGAAGAGAATAGAATAGAAATAAGTTTAGTGGTAACAAACACAAAAACCACAATATACTGAAACAAAGAAAAATACAAATAAAAAAGTTTTAAAGTCAAAGTCAAATGATTCTTTATTCAAATTGAAATAGCACCAAACTCTTCTGAATCGTCTAAGTTACATAAAATTAAAACTACTTCCGGTTCTAACCCTACACCACTGACCCCGAGAAGAACTGGTTAAGAAACTAGGCGGGACTTATTTTTTCAAATAATCATGGTACATCTTACAACTAACATGCATTAAAAAAAACTAATACATACAATTTATTTCAATAAATTGAATTATAATAATAACAACATTTTGTCAAACTCCGTAGCCTAGTTGGTAGCGACCCTACCTACGAAGCTGGAGGCTCCGGGTTCGAATCCCGGCGAGGGCATCGTTTGTGCATTTCTTTATCACAAATATGTGTCCCTTGGTCGTGGCTGTCTATGTATTTAAGTATCTATCTTGTATATCGTCGCCTAGTACCCATATCACAAGCCCTGATTGAGCTTACCGTGGGACTAGGTTCATTTGTGTAAGATGTCCCAAGATATTTATTTATTTATTTAAAGTGTATGCTACGAAATTGCCTCATCTCAGCATGTTGCTAGCGTGTGCCAGCGCTAGTCTTCTGATGATTTAGCTTTAAATAATAAATAAATATCTTGGGACATCGTACACAAATCGAGTTAGTCCCACGGTGAGCTCAATTAATGTTTGTGATGTGGTAACCACCACAAGCGACGATATACTATATAATAAATAGATACATATATATATACTTAAATACATAGACAGCCACGATCAAGGAACCAATATTTGTGATAAATCAATACACCGGGATTCAAACCCGGAACCTATCAGAAAATGTGTCCCCCCACTTTATTTTTTAAGCAACGCGGTATAAAATAAAAATAAAAATATATGTTATGCATATTAACAAACTTTTTCAACGATTTTTGGTTTGATTAAATTATCTCTTGTAGTTTTTGAGGTAGGTTGATTTAACTGTATTTTTTAAATGATAAATTGATAATGGTACGGAACCCTTCGCGCGCGAGTCGGACTCGCACTTTGCCGGTTTTTTTAGTTTCACGCTAATCTGGTGTCCCTAAAAGTCAAAACGCTTTTTGTCAATAACACAACAGTTCGAGACAGTACATACAGAAAAATGGGGACGATACCTCATGGTGATGGTGTTCATAAGTAAAAATGAGAAAAAACGGCAGTTTGATATACTTAATAACAGCAGTCAGAAGTTCACAACCCCTAAGTAAATACTTATTTCGTAAGAGATTGCATTTACCCGAAAAATTCTACTCTGAAACCCGGTGGTCTTCAACTTCGTAGGTAGTATCTTTAGTATATTATGACGTTTTAATTTAGAACAACTCCTACGTCATTACCATAATATTTATGTTGTTATGTTAAATCCGACTCGATTGCGGACCAGTGCTACGCGCTACGCTCGTAGCCGATCCCGTTATTTTTCCGCTTTGTAGCGAAAATGGACCTCCCACAGAGAACTCCCCTTGAGAGTTCGCCGCGCTCAAAGTGTTAATTCATCCAAAATATAATTTTCCAGACCAAAAATAACCACAAATTTGTTTTCATCTTTCCGTTACAATGAAATCAATTACATTGTAGACAAATTAAGTTTAAATTGGAGACGAATTAAATTAACTCGAGTTTGACCTACAAATAATCCCAGGAGTCTACTTGGCATGTAATTGTTAATAATTGAATTTGATCCAGTCACAAACTCGGGATAAACTCGATGGATTTAGATTAATTGATTCGGCCCAAGAATAACAATGTGCTTTATAGGTAGAATGGGGTGTGTTGGGACAAAACAGACATTCAAACCTCGAAAAAAGTTATTTTTTGTTTTGCTTTCCAGTTGTTGATTTTTTTCATACATTTTTTGATGACAGGGGGCATTTTTGATCGCGAGCTCTCTCGATCCTGAATGGAGAAAATTGTTGCTCCAAGGATTTTCTCGTTACCATTAATTTTGAATATTTATCAAACGGGTTACTCACGTAATTTAAGTCGATAATTGCTCGACATGTTTCGATCCATTTAGAGGATACTCCATGATGAGGATGAAATGGATCGAAACATGTCGAGCAATTATCGACTTAAATTACATGAGTAACCCGTTTGATAAATATTTAAATATGTTTGAGTATCACGTTAGTTATAACCATGAATTTTATGCATGGCGGTAACGGAATGGAAAGTTAAATAAATTTGTCTCCTATTAGGAACGCTGGAATTCACGACTCTGAGTAGATTTATGACGACTATGAGTATTTTTATGTGAAAATACCGATCTTACAAAGAAAACTGGGATATCTTTGAAAAAAAAATGGCCAATTGTGGCGATTGGGGTTATTCAACTTGCCTCTGGTTCAACCCAGCTCAGTCTCAGATTCACGATTTTGCTTAAAATCCAGCAAGACTAGGAGACAAATGGTAAACTGTTGAATGAAATAATAAAAAACTGCATGTAAGATGTAAAAAACAAAGTTTACGACCCTAATAAGTAGTAAAAGCATTTTTATGCTTAAGATATTAACTGCGGACAATAAAATTAGAAGATGGTAGACAAATGTTTTACGATCCTAAGGTAATACGCGTTAAGACCGTTTTACATTGTCCGATCGAATAATATATCCGAGTAGAAGTTTTACAATCATGGGGAAATCTTATATACGTCGACGTGGTCCCACGGTAAGCTCAATTACCGAGGTCGGTAACTGATTAACACCTATTTATATCATGTTTTGAAATTCTAGAAAGTTGACGTCATTTTACCCTAAACCGACAAGCATGTATGAGAAACGCAAACGTTATTGTTATATTATGAAGGTTGTTAGTCAAGCAATTGACTCGTGCTTGACTAATACAATTTGAATTTGGAAGTTCATCATACAAATTGTCTATACATGTATGATGAGCCTTTAAACTCACTCTACTGACAGATCTTCACGAGTAAACAATGTTTTTGTAAGTGCATTTAGACAAATAAATAGTGGTGTTAAAGAAGCGTTGTGCAGTTTAACTCCATGTCCAGGGTCCTCGGAATAACCAACGAAAATGAGAGAAGCGAAACTGGTTTAAAAACAGTTTGAACATAAATTTCGGTTAATTCATGTAACTGCAAATCTTGTCCTGCACAATCACTATACATAGTATAAAATAAAGTCACTTTTTCACTCCCAAACGCAAATTACGCAAAAAAAAAACGCAAATTACAGTTATTTTCAACATTTTTGTTAAACTAATTTTTTTGCTAATATTTTAATTCTAATAACTTTAGAACAATAATAATACTTCTAGCTTTAAAAACAATTATCAGGTGTGATGCTAAACCTTCGAAATCCGAAGCAATAGACTCTTCATTCTCTCTGAAATACTGGGACTTTGTGTCAAATATTGATATGTCCTACCTGGCCTTTATTTTACAATGAATGGACCCATCTCTCGCTTCTGGTACACAAACAGATGCCGAAGCCTCAGTTACGAGCTTGATGCACCATTCCACTGCCTGAGTGCGACAAGGATAGTTTTCAATCTGAAATAATTTATCTCCTGACTATCATTTCTGAAATCTCTGCGTCATTGTATTTCATGTTCACTGGAGGTTCTATTGTATTTCTTTTGACCAATTAATGAAATCATAATAATTTAAAACCTCTGTTCTAACATTTGGTAGCTAAAACATTGCCTGACGCCTTTCTTTACACTCTTTTGTTGTTTTTAACACCTTCTACGGCGCCAGTTCTCTTAATTATGGTTCATCATAGCTAAAAGTAATTATTCCGGGTGCGCAAAGAATATAGTTTTTTATAATAATTGTTTTTAGGTATTCAAGCAACTACAAACAATCTTTAATCATGCTAAAGATATGAATAGGCTCATGTTTACGATAATAAATAATTTTGATTGAGAGTCTTCGTAAAACATCTGTTTTTTTCTTTGTTTGCGTAATTTCTTCGCAAATTTGTAATTATTACAATAAACATAATAATAAAACCAACCTTAATGATTTGTTGGTAACTTATTATGGGAATGATGCTTTGTTTCAAATGTTTTCAATGTCGGTGGCGATCATTTCACACAAGTCTTTAACAGCAGGGTATTTACCACTATTAAGTTCCAGAAGTTCATTTATTAGCCACAAATAATATTTTATTATATCACATTACGTTAGTAACATAGTACAATTTAGTTTTATTGGATCGCCAAACAAAGGGCACCGCAAGTGTCAAAATTCAAAATTAACAACAATTCAACTTTTTACACTTGCCCTTAACACTTATTGACGAGTTTTATTTTCTATGTAGCGCTAGTACAACCAGTATAACACACTATACTGAACAGAAATATAAGTTTTATGACATTTAGATACGATAAAACATTAATTTGCGGCTACACCGAAAGAGGCAAAATTTTATCTTTTTTGCAAACTACCCTCGTGGTGCGCCACCTTAAGATAAAGTCGTAGAGTCTTGATTTTTGGTCTGAATGAAGCTTTCGTATACGGTCAACTATTGATGTTAAAGGAGAATTAAAATTTGGAAAAAAAATTTTTTGTTCAAATTCGCTCCACCCTACTGTACAGTGGCGTTCAGAATTGCATGGACGATTTATGAATGAATTCATTCATAATACTGTCCATGCAATTTTGAACCCAACTGTACCTACTTACTCGTAAATACCCTCACAACAAAAAGTCCGAATGCGAATCCGAATGCGAATCCGATCTCGGGTCGGAAAGTGTGAAGGAGCTCTAATGTTTTAGTTTCAGTTTAGTGGTTATAAGCCTGTTTATTGTAGGATAGCATGCTATGGTAGTATACTGTTAGCTTTATTCATAAACCTCCAACATCTCCATAATAAGACGATAATATGTTTTGTCCTTATCTATTTTTTCTTCCTTGTCCTTATAAATTTTGATTATGGTTTGTTAGAATAAAACACATTTTTAGTGCAGATAGTGCCTTTTTTAGGCTCTAGTGCGAGAAGTATGTCATTTTACGTCAGGTCCAAAACTTCGGAGGGCCATCTGTACTAAAAAACGTCGTACGAGACACGTGCAAAAACGAAATTCGAAACGAGTGGCGATGTTTCAAGTTTTTCGCACTTGTGTCGTAATGTAGGTACTATTACGAGTTAATCATTTGCAATTTATTTTTTTTCCTCGTTCAAAATAATTTGATTCGATTACAACTTCGTTGGTACAACGGTTAATAACTCTCAGGTTCTTTCACTTATTTAGTACAACTTTCAATATGCACCTTACAGATAACGAACTGAACTGAATATACAAACGATACTCCGCCTGGAGTATGTGTGGCTGCTCACGCGTTTCCGCTACTGCAGCTGTGGCCGGGTCGCACCCCACGAAGGTGGGACGGTGTTGAGAGGCTGTTGAAGGAAAATTCGTCATGGACATGAGCATGGTCAACGCCATGGCGGCAAAAATTGGAAACATGTTTTTTTTTAGTTTTAGTCTTCGTGGACAGGCAAAAGCACTAAGCCATACTGCCTGGATACCTGGATATGTGACAAATTAATGTTCGCGTTGCATTGCTGTTCGATAAACAAATAACAAAATAGGTACTATTAATCACACAATCATTGGTTACAATTATCCTGAAATTACCTTCCAATATCGGTTCATGGTTCAAAAGCCTACGTTTGGTCACCTATCGTTTGAGGTAATATTAAAATATGATATGATAATAGCGACGTTCAGCTTACGCAACGTTCTAAGCCACATATTATAATATCTGTATAAATTTGATACAACCCTGTCACATTAATTTGACGCATGGCATTGGTGACGTCATTATGAAGCGAGCGGAGCCTCACATTCCAAAAACGCGTCAATTTAAATGAGACCGAGTTGTAAGTAAAATGTAAAAACAGCGTGTTTCTTTCAGCCGTTTTCCCTTACATTTCTCACGAATCTCACAATATATCGCCTTTTTTACGGCTGCTATCTGTTGCTATAAGTCCTGAGCTATCTAGGGTCCCTGTAATGGCCATTAGCGTACCTAAAGTTGTGTTAGTTCTATTTTATCTTTAAGACATGTTTGCCTTTTTGCGTCCGTTTCATTCATTATTCTCGCTTACTTCTAGCGATTTTCGACTCGTATGATGATATATTAAAATATTATCGAACCGGTTTACTAGCGTATTTAAGTCGATGATTGCTCGACATGGTTTGACCCATTAAGAGGGCCAGTACCTGTTCTAGCAGGGCGCAGTCCCGCAGGACGCTTCGGGCTTTGGCCGAGGGTGCTCCTGACGAGGACCCTCTTAATGGGTCGAAACATTGTCGAGCAATCATCGACCTAAATACGTGAGTAACCCAACCCGGTTCGATAAAATTTTAATATGTTTGAGTCTCACATTAGTTATAATTCGTATGATGATTCTTATTGTGAGGGTCAATAAACTCATGGAACAATGATGGGAAAATCTTACACATGTCGACCTAGTTCCACAGCAAGCTCAACTACTTAAGGCTTGTGTTGTGAAGCTATGGGACGACACTATACACCGTGGGCTCTTATAACCCGAAAGATTAAAAACCACGCATTTTTGATATAAAAACAAACAAAAAATATTACAGGAGTTTTGTAATTATTAGCGAAAAATTATGTTTTTCATAAAACTGGCGCTTAAAATTAGTGTTATCGTTTTTTTTTTACAAAACTGTTTTTCACTTTTTGATATCTATTCTGCCGTGCTAACTCAAAAAGACGCATCTCTCATAGTTGTTCTATACGGGATGCGTCCTTTTCAGTTAGCACGGCAGTATTAATGAGGTTACTGAGACTATTCTCCATAATGGCACCAACGCCGTTAATAAAACCCTGTGACCGAATAGCTGGCGATTTCTTCGCAGCATTGCGTTGCGGTACTTGCGATTCAGTGTAATGCCACCAGCAGATTCCTATAAAAAATCTAAAATAAGTTAGTTAGTTAGTAAGTTCATAGTTATTTATTCAATTAACAATGTACATTGTATCTGAACATTACATACCTACATACTTTTTTATAAATTACAATTATGAAGCATATTATTAACTAATTAATTAATACAATTACAATAATATTTTAATATGTCAAAGAAATTTGTATAATTATATATTTGATACACTATTACACTAATTTACACCATGTCAAAACAATAATACACAAGTAAATTACCTAACCTATACCTAACTATTGATCTTTACCATCATGGAAAAACTCATCAACGCTATAGAAACACTTCTTCAGCAATAAGGACTTCAACCTATCCTGAAATGCACCTAAGTTCATTATCTCCTTTAACTCGGACGGTAGCCTGTTAAAGAGAGCAATTGCCTGAAAACCAGAAGAGTGCCTGACGACTTTCAGTTTGCTACGTATTTTCTGTGGTAGGTCCTTTCTTCTAGTTGCCAGACGCTCCTCCCGCTCTTCTAAGCTTTTAATATAATTTAAATGCTTTATTAAATCACTGAGAATTACTAGAACATATAAACTGGGCACTGTGAGAATACCTAACTCAGTAAAGTAAGTCCTGCACGATGTTGTCTGAGGAATTCTAACCATTGTTCTTATGGCTCTCTTTTGGGCTACAAAGGCGGATCGAATATTGTAACAGTAACTATTGCCCCAGAATTTTATGCTGTATCGTATCTTGGATTCCACTAATGCAAAGTAAACCATTTTCAATTGAGGTATCCCCATTTCTTCTCTGAGGCTTCTAATTGCATAACAGGCCGAGCTAATTGATTTTACAAGTGAAGACAGTTCATCTTTCCAATTCAAATATGCATCAATCCAGACGCCGAGAAATTTAACAGAATCAACCTGTTGAATTGCTACACCATTGGACTCAATTTGAAGCCTCTCTTTGTTTCTCGAAGTAGTCTTAAACAGTAGGACATTGGTCTTGGAGCAGTTTAGCTTTAGATTGTTGGTGCTGAACCAGTGGCTTAGAGTTTCAAAGGCAAAATTGACTCTAGCATTTAGCTCAACAATCGTTTCCGCCGATACTATGGCATTAGTGTCATCAGCAAACACAACAAGTCGCGTTCCTGGAACCGATGCTGTAACAAAAGATATCAGATCGTCGATAAAAATCAAAAAGAAAATTGGACCAAGGACAGATCCTTGTGGAACTCCACGCCGCAACTTGACGATTTTTGATCGATGTACAGTTTCACTACACTCTTGTGTCCATTTAATTTCGACGAACTGTCTTCTGTTTGCAAGGTACGACTGAAAAAGCTTAAACATTGTCCCTCTTACGCCATAGTGCTCCAACTTTGCAAGGAGGAGCCCGTGGTCAACCATATCAAAGGCGGAACTTAGGTCTAAAAACAGACCTGCTACTTTAATTTTCCTATTTAATTGGAGCGCTATGTCGTCGATAAGTGTGGTTATATATGTTATATAGCATCATAGTGATATAGCATCGCTAGTACCTTTGCTTTTTTGGTAACCGTACTGCCGTTCACTCAAATTTTTATTTAAATGGAAGTGTTTTAAAAGTCTATCTTTCATGAGTCTCTCGAGGAGCTTCGACAGCGTTGGAAGAAGAGATATTGGCCTGTAATTGGTTGGGTCCACTTTTGATCCCTTTTTATAAATGGGCAGAACCTTTGCTAGTTTGAACTGGTCAGGAAATGTACCAGTCCTCAGACATTCATTGAAAAAATACGTCAATGGTTCAGCAAGTATGTCAATATTCTCTTTAATGACAGTTAATGGAACCTCATCATAACCACTTGATGTCTTAGCTTTTAATTTTTTTACCAAACGATTAAGTTCGCTCACTGACACCTCTTCAAGTATCATGTCATTCTGAACTCGAACGACATGAGCCCGTAGCAATAAAAGTGCGTCCTTTGTGTTATCACTTGTGCCACTACTTTGAGTGAATTTATCTAAGAATATTGAACATACATCTTTAGGGTTATCCAGTACTATTTTAGTTCCATCTTCCATATCTATTTTCAGGAGCAGGTTATTCTGTGTTTGTATATCCACTTTAGAGCGATGCCTCTGGACGATCTTCCATATCTCTTTCCTCGAATCTTTAGCTTTCTCAACTTGTGCCTGTACTGCTATTCTTTTGGCGTGTCTAATTACTCTTTTGAAAAGCGTGACATACTTTTTACTACAGCTTAGTATCGATTCAGTCATGGTACTTTTGTGGGTAACAAGAACTCGCTTCATCATACTTGATACTCTAATACCTTTTGTTACCCATTTTATTCTAGGCCCATTTAGTGACGCCAATTTTATCTTCTTTTTATGAAAGCTTTCCTTAAACACTCTGTTAAACCGGTTGATGAAAGTGTTCACTCCTATATTTACCCAGTTGCTACTCATAATATTATGTCGAAACTTAAGTTTACCATTAGCATCAATTTTCCTAACAGTTTTCCATACTGCTTTGCCACTAACAGGTTTAGAGATGTGGTCAAGGATGAAGGTACTGAGAACACCAGCATGACCATCAGCTAAACCATTATGGTCAATATTAATATGGGCTACACATTCCTCAGACAAGTTCGTTAAAATATTGTCCAAACACGACCGTGAGTCATTACGTATGAAAGTAGTCGTGGAGATAAGAGGTCTAAAGTTAAAAGCCGAGAGTAAGGTCAAAAACTGCGTGGATTTTGAATCTATTTTTAGCAGGTCGATATTAAAATCACCGCATATTATACACTTTTTGCTGACGAAGTGTTCCAAGAGTTTCTCAAGTTGGTCAATAAACAATTCAAAATTAGCATCAATTGGATTTCTATAGCAACATATAATATTAACATTAGTAACACAGTCCTTAACACCACATACTTCAAAATATTCATCTTTGTACATTTGCTTACAGATGGATAGTTCCTGACAATTCCTATTTGCATGTCCTAAAATTAATGTTCCACCGCCCTTTTTTTTTGATCTCGTGTTGTAGGTATCTAACTTATATCCAGTTAATTGAAAAAGGGGAGCAGAGATAGTATTTAAAAAATGTTCACCAATACATACGTAGTGCATCGCATCAGAAAGATCATGCAATAATAATTCAAGCTCATGCTTCTTGTTCGTAACGCCACATAGATTTTGGTAAAAAATATGAAGTTTAGAAGAGGCTATGTTTATGGCATCCTTGGGTCGGGGTGAACTTGTTCTAAAAAAGGTATGTTGTTGCCATGGGTTATCTGGCCTACTATTTCCTCGGTTGTGTTACATACCTCATTCGTCACAATATCAGAGTGCGATATATTAACATGGCTGGGAGTAAGTCCAGATATGTAAGTAATATGGCATGCTAAATCCTTAAAAATTATTGATAAGGCTTTATTGTTAATATGCCCAGTCCGTTTCCAAAACATATGGAAAGAATATTTAAGATTTTTACAAGAATCTAACAAATATGCATATGCATGCGTTGATATATCTATATACAATAACCTATTAAAAAGTTCAATTCTTCTATTAAATAGGTTACGGTATTTACATAGCTTAAATGTAGGTGTACAAATGATTAAATTCGTATGTTTTATTGGCATACGTTTTTGTCTAATCAATAATCATAGCCACAATATCAGAGTAGTTTTTTACAGTATAGAAATCTATATGTCCAATTAAAATTACACACCAGTCATTCAAAGTAAAGTCCTTTATTTTATCCTCAAGACTATCTATTAAATTCTGCGCCCCCGCATTAGTGAGAATGTAATGACATATGTGGTCCGTATTAAATGTATTTTGAGCCTCCCTTACTACCGAGTTCGTATTATTGCTACTTATAAAACATATTTTTCGTGGCTGATGAGAGCCGTTACATGGGTTAATAATAGGTATTGACTTAATAGGGTCCGGCATATTGGTTGAGTATTCTTCATTTTCCGACAACTTTGGTGTACTGCGCTTATTTCGAGTTTTTGGAGTAGACGCACTCAGATTGTGTTCCTTAGGGCTACTGAAAATAATAGTATCGTTGGCACTATGTTGCAGTATCGGGGTCCCTGAGTCATGCTGTGCAGAACCACGAGATGTGTGTAATGATTCTAAAATCTTGCAGACTTTGTTCGACCGTTGTATACTCGACGTTCTTATAGTGCATAGTTGATTGATTTTTCTATACGTTGGTGTGGAGGACATCCTCGAAAGTGGCCCCGGGCTACATATTCTGCTTTTGATAACCGCCGAAGCCGTCACAGTTTTATACAAGGCAATTTTATTCTTGTATGACTCATTAGAATTACGCAACTCAGACACTTCCAGGGAAAGTCGACATATTTCCTCATTTGCAGTGTTTAATTCAACTCGAAGATTGTCAATTTGTGTGTTTAAGTCCTGTAGTTCCGAGCAATCTGCGCTCATAATTTAGGTAAACTCAAGTGACTGCTACTGAGTATGTTTTGTGATTCTGTTATTATCGTGCTATCCAAGAGATTTTGTGTAGTTGCACGCTTCCTGACCGTGATATTATCAAATGAAGACGACATCATAATGCCTAGTTGTAGATTATTCAATTTTCACATGCAAAGTAGGCCTATTTTTACGGCAAGTTACAAAAAACGGTGGGCGGAGCTACTGGTTGCTTATCTCGTTCTATTGACGTTCTAATGCAGTCGCACGCGCATATATAGTGCTGCACTTCTTGTACACATTACTAGGCATATTGCACTATCGCTTGTCAATAGATGACATGGTGCATGGCTAGATGGCGCTAGTAGTAAGCAACACTAATAAACTGCAGCTTTGTAGAATTTGTAATTCAATATTATACGAAGTCAATTGATCTTAGGTTGTACTATTTCAGAATTTCTCATATAATTATGTGTATATTCTTGCTATTTCATGATATTTTGACATAAAAATTGCTCCTTCACGAGCATATTTATTCCAATGTATGACGAGCCGTTACGATGTGTTCTTTCAGTTTCCGAGTAATGAAATGAGCAGATTGGTCTATTTAATACATAACAGTGATAATACCTCATAAATATATCAGTCCATTCACTTAGATATCTTCTATAACGAGTTTTTTCCTGTATGGAATTTGAAATCACTTGCCGTTGCACCAATGCCTGATTTTGTGGAAATTACGCAGTTCATAATAAAGTTCTACACTTTATAACAATAATACACTAGTAATAGTCAACATACTACACTTATTAGTACTTTTTTCACTGATTGGTTGAAAGTATCACATTAATATCGAATTTAAATACGAGCTCTGTTTACATCGATAGCAGCGCCACCTCGCGCCAATAGTGACTCCTCAGAATAAATAAAACTTAACGGTTAACCTCACATATTTAGCCACTACGCGCATGTTGAAGAAAACCTAGGTCTCCATTATCAAGCACTGAGCTACTGATAATGAAATTGGGTGAATATCTGAGCGTTTCCATCGCCTAATTTTGTTGCCATCATTTTTGTCGAAGTTTCTAAACGACTCAATGTTATACGTCGTAATTTGTATATTTTGTATAAGGTACCGTGCCTCTTTCAAATGACAAAGTAGCACATTGTAAAGAATAGAAACTTCGGAAAAAATTATACCACCAAAATTAGGCGGTTGAAACGCTCAGATATTCACGAAATTCAAAAATTTTAAAAGAAGTGTTCTCTCTGCAGAATACAGTAAGCTATGTTGTCCACTGTCCAGCTGACGCTATAGTTCAACGGTTCTCTCTAGTCCCACGTACTCGACGTCGCATTACGGCAGGTTTTATTGCCATAATGGTAGATCATAAACTTACTGATCTTAAATCGGTAAATTTTAAAAAGCACAACGGCAGTAAGAACATGTTTGATACCAACCCTAATCTTCCTGTGGGTGTCTTAACACTTTAATTGCCAACGAGTGCTACGCGCTACGCTCGTAGCCGATCCCGTGATTTTTCCGCTTTGTAGCGAAAATGGACCTCCCACAGAGAACTCCCCTCGGGAGTTCCCCGCGCTCAATGTGTTGTCGTAATTTTCGACTAAATTTGAATAAAATGACTATCAGCTATTAAATGGACACAACCAAGTATAAATAAAAAAAAAATCCGGCCAAGAACATGTCGGGCCATGCTCAGTGTAGGGTTCCGTAGTTATTCAACAACGGCTGGGCCGATTACGTTCGAAATAGTTTTATTTTAAAGTACACTAAAGGAACAAAAGTTAGAGGGGGGGGGGCACAATTTTTTTTTCTGGAGCGATTATTGACTTTAGTTTAAAAAAAACTTTCTTTGAAGACCCTTATTCATTTTAAGGATCACATCAAATAAAAAAATCATCCCCACTTCACCAGTTGGGGAGGTACCCGAAAAAAATTGCTTTTTCTACTTCTTATTGTACCACTTTGTTGGCATGATTCATATGTATACCTGTACCAAATTGCAGATTTCTGGTATCAACGGCCACTGAGCTATGCTGCGGATATACGGACAGACGGACATAGTGAAACTATAAGGATTCCGTTTTTGCCATTTTGGCTACGAAACCCTAAAAAATTAACTGTCAACAACTTGTTGAAATGAGACTCAAACTGTAGGATTGATTTAAGGAAAGGTTTATATGTCTCTGGTGGTGACTGTGACGTCACACCATCCAGTTGCAACTTGCAATGATAAGATATGCTGTGAGTGTGAAGCTATGTAAGGAAGATTGGTATTATTGGTGGCGCGCTGGACCGGCATTCTAGAGGTTGTGGGTTCGAGTCCCATTTCAACCACGGTCGTGCATAGCTATTTTTTTCATTGCACTTTCATTTCATTTGTATTCATATTATAGCTAGAATAAAGTGGTACAGTCCAAGGTAACATAAGGACATAAAAAATATGATTTTGAAGACTGAGGTTCCAGATTCAAATCCTGGCGAGGGCTTTATTTGTGTATTTATTTAACACAATTTTTTGTTCCTTGGTCGTGATTGTCTATGTATTTAAGTATCTACATGTTTCTATTTATTATTATATTATCGTAGCTTGGTCTCATCGCAAGCCATTGAGCTAACCGTGGGACTAAGTCGATTTGTGTAACATATCCAAATATATTTATTTATTTATTATATGCGAATCGTAATGACATGTTTGACGTCGACTGTATTTAAATCATCTTTAAAGTAGGTATATATTTATGATACACAATTTAACCACAGAAATTCAGAACTCGTCTTCGGCAAAATGGAGTCTTCAAGTATCACAACGAATTCCCCTTAGAGAGAGCTTCAGTGAAGTTTTAAGTTAAAGAGAAACGGATGGGTGACTTTTATATTTATTTGACTGGAATATTCACAGAATAAATGTGGTCTTGGTGCTAACTTATTTTTATAACCTCGGAAAATATTTTACGAGTAAACAGTAATGCTTTACGGTGAAGGAAAACGTCATGAGGAAACCTGCATACATCTGCGAAGAAATTCAAGGATGTATGTGAAGTCCCCAGCACGTACTGGGCCAGTTGCGGAAGAAATGGCCAGTATACAACAACAACAATATTTATGTAGTAATCATGATAATTGGAAATATAATTTTGTCATTTCGGTAATTATTTTATGTTATCAGCTGGAAGACGTGACTCCCTGTCACACTGACATTATATAAAAGTTTACAAGGGCGAGAGAGAGGCAACACTAGCCCACCTAACGAAAACCAAAAGTTGCCTATCGGGGGAAATAATTCGTGTAAAAGCGAATTTTGGTATAGTTGTAGGGAATGGTGTTTTAAACCACGTACTAAAAGTACTTAGGGGTGGAGCTAACGGGGGGAGAGGGGTGTAAAGGTCCTTATTTTTAATTTTTCGTAAATAACTCGTAAACCGTGGCTTGTAGCAAAAAACGTTATAGTACATAAGTAATCTACATAAAATTCTCTACAAAAAAGACATATGCATGTTTCCTCTGGGATCAATGTGTCATGAGATAAGAAAGCAAGAAGACGGACACTATAGAAATAAACACATTTGTTTAAGTAGGTATGGCACACACAGAATGCTCGCGGGCATTCCAAAAGATTTTAATGCTCAATTCCTGACTATATTTAGAGTCTTTAATGTTATATAAAATTTTCTGGATTCGGCTTGGTTTCAGAGATAATCAACCTTTTTTTCGAAATAAGTTTTTTGACGTAACTCGTCATAAAACTTCTTTTTGATTACAATGCTACCACAATGCGTTTTAGTGAGAATGCAATTGTGCCATATCCATTTTCAAGGAAAATCGGTTTTTAATGGTTCTTGATAGAACATTTTTTTGGAGTTTATAACAGTAATCGATTTTTGAAAATACTTATTTTTTATTTAAAAAAAAACATATATTTTTGTGCCATATCCTCAAACCGCAATAAATAGTGATTACAATATTGTGCCATGTCCGGACATGACGAAATTTACGCTTAACAGCTATTTATCAGTGTGCCAAGCGACTAACCGATGAACATTTTTGTGACATAATCCATTATTCGATTTGACTGTATCGATTCGATACTTTTATTTTTCTACCCTCTCTTTTGATAAATGACAATAAAGTCGGCTAAGTTTGATTTAAAATGATTTGTGTCATTCATACTTCAAGCTTTTATCTTAATAAGTTGGTGGTATAAATACATAACATGTATTTATAATTACGAGTACCTACCTAACCATAAATTGTAAGAAATGACATATACTACAGAAAAAGTGACCGAATCCCCTATGACCAGTGGCCTATACCACAAAACTTTACAAGCGTACAATTCTACAAAATTGTATAAATTCCCGTACAAAAAGTTGACAATTTTGTAGAATTGTACGCTTGTAAAGTTTTGTGGTATAGGCCACAGGACTGGAATCGAACCAGCGATCTCCTGCTTTCCTGCCATGCCATGCCATTTAAGTCCTGGCCACAGCAGGCCTCGATCACTATTTCCGAAGTACATTATTATAATTATGACATGTCTTTTCATTTATAGAGCGTGTATGCAGGTACTTAAACTGTCATATTATTAGTTGATAAGAGATATCATTCATTAGTAAACGTATTATAAGCTGTTCCCATCGATATTTTTTACATTAGCACTAACTAGATATCGTTAAAAAGTTTATCATTTCACAAAATAGAGAAGGTGACTTTCTCCTATTAGATGGTACCTAGTTATAAGAAAGTAAAAAAAAATATTCCAATAAATATTGGGATCAATATTGGCACCACATTCTCGTATATAATTATGTCTTCATATTCGAGATAAATTATCGTCTTGACTTGAAATAAAATCTAGTCGTAAAATAACTTTTATATGCATAAACAATTGCTTTTAATGTCTACGTTTCTTGACATTGCACTAACATTTTGTGACACATCCATAACTTTGTGTCATATCATACATAGCAAGTTAAACATTTTCTTACAAAAGTGGATATGGCAATAGTAAAACTTCTTATATCTCATGACTATTATAAGTTAAACATTAATTGTATATAACAAAAAATAGTAAACTAATATACTAAAGTGTCAGTTAAGTTAAATATTGCAAAATTATAAGACATTCCAAGAAATATTTTTTTTTGTTTCATTTCGCTCTCCTCTAAACCAAGGCAAGTGGCGTATAGCACAATTGCAATTGCTCAGCCGACGACAAGCCACGGTTTACGAGTTATTTACGAAAAATTAAAAATAAGGACCTTTACACCCCCCTCCCCCCGTTAGCTCCACCCCTAACCACCATTACTTTTAGTATGTGGTTTAAAACACCATTCCCTACAACTATGCCAAAATTCTCCTATACACGAGTTTTTTCCTCTGAGTTTCCTTCGTTTGGTGTACTAACGTCGTTCTTGGTTCGTGGTTGGCCATCAGATATATTTTTGAAATTAATACAAAACCTAAAAGGATTAGTTAGCCATAATCATATATGTTTTCTAAATACAATCCTGTTGTTATTTAACCGATTTCAAACAAAGGAGGAGGTTCTCAATTAGACTCAATTATTTTTTGTTGTATAGGTATATGTTACCCTCGATCTCCGAGAATCGTGAACCTATTTTTTTTTTTTTGTGATCGAACGTGTATAATCCCGAGATGGTCCCGTTCTGCTGTATTACGCCAAAGTTACGTAACTTTGAAATGACCATTTCGAGATAATCGATGTTAAAGTTTTGAACCAAAATCTTACCATAAGTCACAAAGTTATCGGTCTATTTTTTTTACGTAATTTAGGAAAGTATACTTAATAACTGGTTCTTTTTTAACCATATAAATATACAAATGAATTAACTACATTAAATTTCAAATATTGACGGTCTAAAATTCCATACATTTTGAGTTACGCGATATGCGGTATCTATAGATACCTTAATTTGCACTCCGCTTTAAATCAGTGGTCAGCTAAATGTAGCAGAGGGGTTATGGCAATCGCCGGTATCTAACTATATTATTTGATGTAAAAAGTATCATAGGAAAAAAATTACCATGCTGGTCATTAAAGTCGTTGTCTGATAGGCATTTCTTTAAAATACCAAAAAACGTTAATTGTGATCCAGGCTTTTATGAAAAGGGCAAAACGAATAATCGTTTTAAGCAACACTAGATACTAATAATAATAATAGAATTACAACTAATCTTATTTTAATTTAATTGTCAATTGAACACGTGCATTGTTACGTTGTTAAACATCGTGAGTGGATGTGACCTATTATTGCCACTAGTTAAAATTGAAAATTACTATTGATCAGTATCTGATATTCTAATAAAATAATGCCCACGGCTTGGTTACAAATCTGAACCTCATATTTATCTGTGATAATTATTATTCCATTTCCTATCAACCATCATAAATTGAAATAATATTTGCATTTAGTCGATACCAATTGATGAATCAACTGCATAGGTATGCAACTTTACTATTGAAGATATTTACTACTATTTGTTGAAAAAATATATGGCCGGCTTACCTCTAGGAACCATAACTAAACAACAGCTTGATACTTGCGCGATCACGACAAACACATGTAATAAAAGATACCACAAGTTGGCAGAACAAAATCGCGCGCTCGCCGGCCCGGCGGTTAAGATTATTTTGTGGTAACTAAAGATACAAGACATGTGCATAAATCAATAGTTATAAATCGGAGATACAGGACTTTGTCAGATGAATTATCTCCGTAGATTGAAAGAAAAATACGAAATCTGCATTTAAAAACGATTTAGCCCGGTTACGCCAAACTGCTGTATCTCAAGTTACGTGACTTTGGCGTAACACGGCAGCGTTGGCACCAAATTGGGTTTTGATGATGGTATCTTGGAGAAATTTATACTTGATTGCTATCACCTTTTAGACCTTCGAATATTCTCTGGCTTGGTATGTTACCGATATTACTGAAGAGGTCAAAACGCTTTGAGGGCACTTCGGCTTTCGCTAGAACATTCATTCGCAAATGATACCCTTTCCTGGAGTATTCATGTTTCATAAATTGATCTTATTTTGGCATGATGTGGCGAGAAATTTGAAAGTAGGTATACACACTCGGTCAATGAATGCGGGTCAGCTGATTTTTTTCATAGAAAATAATGCAAACATGCAGATTTCAAATATTAATAGTGTAGGTAAAATCTATTTTTAAATCAGGTTGTATTGGAATTTCCCTAAAGGGTTTAGCAGCCTTACCGAACAAGAGGTGCCTTTCCCCACGGATGAGGTCAATATTTCAGGTGGTGTACTAGCAGGCCCTAAGAATACTCCATGCTTAATATCAGCTCTAGATCTTCTTTTGTTTTAGAGTTATTCAAGATAATGTAAAATATACAGGGTGCCGTTGAAAGTGGCATATTTCGTAAACTGTTCAAGTTAGATCAACCAAACAAAATTGTGTTTGATAACAATAAAATAAACTACAAAATGCATATTTTTAATCTGCATCTTGTCCTTATTTTTCATAATAAAAAAAGGGTTCTTGTTTTTTTTTTTCCATATTTTTTTTATTTCACGCGGAGGTACACCTACAAAAAAAAATATGCAAACATAGCCACTAATGTCCACTATATACATAAATTAAGATATTTCCATAAATCATCGTGCGTCATGCCAAAAAAAAAATTATTCCAGAAGTAGTCGATACTGGCATACAAATAAAGTACTAGTACAGTGTGAATATAAGGGTGTAGGTACAAAATCTCTTTTTCATCACACTTGCTGCCTAAGCGCGCCATTGCTTGCACGCGCTGCGGGAGTAATAGAAAAGTGAAATTCCCTAGGGAGTAATAGAAATGTCAGTACGTCATTTAATAATGTTATGTCTTAAAACTTATTTTTTTGTCGGCAAGTGTGATGAAAAACATTGTATGCATCACGGTCGGTAAGCGGAATACTAACTCGAGTCATAAAAGCCCTCCGCCTAACGGCGTCGGGCTTCTAACACTCTCATTAGTACTTCCGTACTTACATCCCTTGATGCACAATGTACTATTAATAAACCTAGTTAGAATAATCGACGACGAAATGTCAAAACGAGTCGATTGCTTAATAATTTATAATTAATAATATAAACGGAACTATCTCTTTAAATGAGTTGATATAGAAAACAATTAGCCTTTTCTAATCTTTTATTATTTCAAACAGTGGACCTGTGCATAAGCGACAGTATAATACAGCTAAAAGCTGGAATTGACTATTTACAAATCTAAAGCATCTTTTCCATATTTACATACACCATACATTAAAATACATTCGTCCGGTAAATACACTTCGACATCTTCCAAATTTTCGAAGAAAAGGTCCGATTGTATACTATCTGTCAAATGTTATCAACAATACAATACAATACAATAACTCTTTATAGCACCTCAAAGACAAATACAAAACAAATAACAAAAATACATGTTTGAAAGAGGTAAACAAAAGGCGGTCTTATCGCTAAAGAGCGGTCTCTTCCAGACAACCTTTGGGTAGAGGAGATAAGAAAGTAAATGTTGATAGTAGGTGGTGCAAAACTGAGAAAAATGGTCTGATGCTAAGAAATGTAAAAATAAACACAAAATACGAATAGGTATTTTATATATATATATATATATATATATATATATATATATAGATACACATATCAACGTTTGATATGTCACCGTCGATTATTCTAAATAGGTTTATTAGAAGAGATTGTGTACCTACACACTAACTTATGTTCACACTGCACTCATGCACTGGTACTTTATTTGTATGCCAGTAACGACTACTTCTGGAATAGTTTTTTTTTTTGGCATGACGCACGATAATTTATGGAAATATCTTAATTTATGTATATAGTGGACATTAGTGGCTATGTTTGCATATTTTTTTTGTAGGTGTACCTCCGCGTGAAATAAAAAAAAAATGGAAAAAAAAAACAAAAACCCTTTTTTTATTATGAAAAATAAGGACAAGATGCAGATTAAAAATATGCATTTTGTAGTTTATTTTATTGTTATCAAACACAATTTTGTTTGGTTGATCTAACTTGAACAGTTTACGAAATATGCCACTTTCAACGGCACCCTGTACATTTTACATTATCTTGAATAACTCTAAAACAAAAGAAGATCTAGAGCT